>JAFIDM010000006.1:56633370-56644625 GCA_023159025.1 Thereuonema tuberculata
ATTGCAAGTTTCGTTACGATCCCGCAATTATTTCTTGGTGCGCTAATATTTTTGTCCATGAGTGTATATATTGATGCTAGCTTTAGCTTTATATATATACATATATAAATATAAAGTTTCATATACTAGGTGTCGATGAACTAAGTGAGATGTTTGAAGCGCCATAAGTTGATAAATATTAGGGGCATTGATCTCAAACTTTGGATTGTAGGCTTAAGGGTCATGAGATAGTGAAATCATGTGAAAAAAGTTTGTAGTTCACATAGTCACCATCAGGGAGCATGTAGCGCTGCTGTCAGCTATGGAGTATCTCCTGCTTTTCGTTGCTCGTTCGAATTCAAAATTGTGGAACAGAACTATTGGTTACAGAAGATGTTCAATGTTTCCTCCATCCTCAGAGATCATTTGCATTCGATGCATACCATGCTTTATAAAATGTCGAAGCAATTCATCATTCACACTTCCACAATCACGCACCTTATCCTTGATCCTAACCTTGAGATAGCCTCCGAGTCAAAAGTCACAAGGAGTGATGTCAGGGAATCGTGCGGCCTGCAAAGGATAATGCTTGCTTATTACATGATCATTAGGGATGCACTCTGCAATCGCATTCCTAGCAGCATGTGATGTGTGCGGTATAGCTTCATCTTGCATAAAGGCTACTGTGTTAGGATACGATGCTGCTGCAGGAATGCAAACACTTAGTTTCGCAATAAATATTTGAGTTCTCTCAAATTTGTGAACCATACATTGTAAATTTGTTATGGATAGTAGTCCTCGACCTCTTCTGATGCCTCTAATACGCGTGTATTCTGGTAATGCCCTAGTGGCATTCCAATGCAATTGATAATAAAGCTTCACGAGCGTTAACGGCATTGCTGTGTTCTTGTTGAAGACTAGTCCATGAGACATCGTGTGCTACCTTTTCAAGGAGAGCTCTGTTTGCAAAGCCGACAAGCAGCGCCACATGCCCCCTGGTTGTGTACTAGAAACTTTTTTCACATGATTGCAGTCCCCATGACTAATAAGACTAGAATCCAAAGTTTGAGATCGATGCACCTAATATTTATCAACTTATGGCACTTCAAACACCTCATGTTGTTATTTGGACATTCGTGTTGGTCAAAAAGTTTATTCGGTTTTTTTTTTTATGTACATTGGCTCTAGTAGCGCTGAGGTATCTTTAACTTCATTTGACACCGTTTTGTTAGATTGTACAGCTGTCACATCAGCATACATTTTAAAGAAAAACTGATCAAAACTGATGAATTTTGGGTCACCAATTTAATATTGAAGATGGAAGACAATAAGCAAGCAAGACCGCATGTTTGTTTGATGATAAGACAAAAACTGCTAAAGCTTGGCTAGGAATTTCTGATTCATCCGCCATATTCACCAGACATTCCACCTTCGGATTTCCAGATATTTCGATATTTTACAAAATTCTCTTAATGGAAAAAAATTTATGACTCCATAGGCTCCTGGAGGTTTTGTTTGCTCAAAAAGATAAAGTTGTTGGGAAGATGGAATAATGAAGTTGCCTGGAACAAGCAGTTTTAGATTTTGTTCAAAAAATTATTGGTGAAAATGAAAATGTCTTTTATTTTTACTTAAAATCCGAACGAATGTTTTGGCCAAAGCAAAATGGGTAGGGCCGTTTTAAGAACGTTTTCCAGAGCTTCCCAAAAGCTAGCATCGAATTAAAAAAAAATCATGTAGTCGTTTAACTTAGAGGTTTCGGGGCAACAGTTGAGACTAAAATAAGTGATCAGCATATTTGATATTGGACTGTAATAATCAATTTATGGAACAAATTTTATAGCTATTGTAGTCAAATCAGCACATAAACATACAAACTGATAAGAATAATGTTCAAGTGGAGAGAAAAGACTGTCACAAAATTGCCAACTCAAAGGTTTTAGATAAATCGATAAGTCAAGGACTGCCGAATCCTAAGGTAGAGTAAGAATCAAGTTAAATTCAGAATCAAATATATGCTGAAACCTACTCGTAGAGTCAGAGGATTCAAAATGATTCTGAGGGTTTCTTTTTCTTAGAATTATTAATTTTTTATTTTATGATTATCAATTGTTATCGAACGAATGCCTATTTGATTATTGCAGTGCTTGGTGCGTCAACCTCGTTTTCTTTCATTGAAACAACAGCTGTCAACTTTAGTAACAAAATAGCGTTGTAAGCAAGAGAACTATTTTTCGGAAGCCTAATATCATTAAGGGAAATGCCAAGCATTGTGACGACTGGTCTAAGGCTCTGGACTGAGGAGCAGTGGAAATTCGTTCTTTAGAGTGATGAGTCACGCTTCATTATCTGGTAGTTTGACGACGAGTTTGGTAGGGAGAAATCTAGGAGAAAGCTCTCTCCTTCATGTGTTATGTCAACTATGAAGCTTGGTGAAGGAGCCATTATAGTTTTGGACTGTTTTCAGGGTTCAGACGGAGCACTCTAATTCCAGCGAGAGCGAAATTTGAACATTCTGTACAATATTAATCAGTATTAGTCAATGTTCATTTAATGACATTCTAGACAATTCTATGGTTTACAGCAACAGATTAAAGGAGGTCCCTTTCCTGTATCAATGAGACGATTAATCCTCTTGTGGAAGAAAGAAGGGAATCAAAAATCTAGTAAAAAGAAAAATGAGATTTGTATAAAGTAAAAGGTGGACCAACTCCTTATTTATGTCTTTCATATTAGAGTAAGATTTAGGTGAGCAAGTGTCAGAAGATGTCTGATCAAACGGCATAAAGTAGTAAATATTAAAATTCAGTAGTATATAAAAAAGTCAAATGATAAATTTAACAATTATTATGATATAAAATAACGTACGGGATCTTGTTCTCAGCTAGTGTTTTTAAATGTTGGTACTATTCAAACAAAACAAATTCTTTCCTTTACTACTTGCCATTTCCATCTTTTCCTACCTACGTTTTTCCGTTTTTAATCCTATCGCTTTTCATCATTAATTCTTCTCTCTTAAATTTTTAACTTTTACAAATCGTTTTTCGTTGTCGAAATTCTACGGTTTATCGCCATTCCAAAGAAAATATATATAATTGTGAATTACCAATATTTTTTAAAAGATGTAAAGTATAGTTAATCTTTAATAAGTGAGAGAATAATGAATTCAACTTGATCATTAAAATTAAGTGATTTATTGTGAACGAACTTGATACATAATAAATCACTCTTCCTTAATTAGGAAGGATAACTTACTAGCACAAAAAAGGATTCAGTTACAGTCTATGAAATCGAATCCAAACGATGAATCTTTATCTTCTCTGCTACTTACCCCAATATCACAATCACATTCGAAAGACTGACGATTGGTGGGTCTAATCTATCGTCACGTTGGCTTAGTCTTTGTAATTCGGAAGGATCTTGAATTTAAGTTGTCTTGTGGATTCCCCTTTCTCCGATTCAGTCTTTAATCAAAAACACAGTGGATTTTAACACGAAGGTACACTGAGAACACAGTATCGTGAACATAGGACTGTTAACTAAATAACATATCATTGTCTCCTCTTAAAAGCTCAGTCGAAACTTGAAATTTGGATCGACTGCTAAAACTTTTAGGAATTTAATCGTATGCTTTTACTTAACTTTGAACTTTTCTAATTTCATTCACGCTCGCAACAATCACATTCACGAGATATTTCAAGAAACGCAATCTCACTTACACGCACTATCATTATTTAAGATTATTATAGTGAATCATATTCATGAAGTCTGTATAGTAATATTCCATTTCCCATGGCAACTAGACGTGGTCCCAAATTCATATTTCTAACATACAAATAACTTCTAAGTGTGCCAAGCAGTCCAGTTCCAATTTTAGCTAAATTCTGACCAGCAGCATTGGCGGTGTAAAGGAATTTACCATCACAAGAAATAACTGTTGTATCACCTTCTTTATCACTTGTATCCTTTTCTGGTGTGTAGGATATGAGATCTTCAATTCCCCAACACAGTGTATGCTTGGAACCCATCAGAGACGGAAGGCATCCAAAGCCACCTTCAAGCTCTAATAATTTATATAAAAGGTCAGCTACTGGAAGACTTCCTACTTCAGGACGATTTTGTGAAAGATAAACAGCATGGATAAATGTCTTTACCGATCCTCTTGATTTTATAAACCTCCATTCATAAGAAATGGCCATTAGCATTTTTATCTGTAATGCTGCCTGGAATCCAAAACCAATAGAAATAACATCCATCACTACAGAACTGTATTGTAGTTAGAATACTCTCAGGAACTGTAGCAGACGGTAAAAAAATGTGGCCTTCAGAATGTAGGGTATAAATATTCAACTGCATAGCCAATAATTTCCCTTTATTTTCTGAATTATATTCATGAAGTCTGTATAGTAATATTCCATTTCCCATGGCAACTAGACCTGGTCCCAGATTCATATTTCTAATATACACATAACTTCTAAGTGTGCCATGTAGTCCAGTTCCAATTTTAGCTAAATTCTGACCAGCAGCATTGGTGGTGAAAAGGAATTTACCATCACAAGATATTCTTCTGTTGTAATCCCCTTCTTTATCACTTGTATTCTTTTTCTGGTGTGTATGATATGAGATCTTCAATAACCCAACACAGTGTATGAGATATTTTAAGAAAAGAAATATATAAATATTTAATAAATTCACATGCTTAAGTTGTTTTTTTTTTCAATTTTTTTTTATTAGGTCTAAGCTATTTCTGAATTTGTTTGGTTTAATATTGAAGAGCAAGATCAGCTCTTCGTTTTAATCCATTTTTGTTAAAATTGGCCTATTAGTTTTGGAAATTATAAGCATTTTTTTTTTGGCTTAAGTTTCTAGAGTTGTCTTTTTTTTCATGCTTAAGTTGTGTTTATAAAAAAAAAAAATTGGTTAGGCTTAAGTTCTTTTTGAATATTTGATCTTAAATTTTTAATTTTGCTCCTAGAATTTTCATTTTGGTCTCAAATGAAAGCTTATCATTTCCTTTATTGGTGTGGGAGGTTTGTTTTTAGTTTAGGGACAGTCTAGTAATTTTTTCAGGGCTTTTTTTGGCTGTGTTTTTGTAATTATATTTTAATTTCTTGTTGTATTGTCTTGTTGTTTTTTATTTATATTTATTAGTACGTAGGGTTTCTTTTTCTTTTTAAGGCTTTAATTTGTTACTTTTTTAAGCCTTTTTTCTAGATTTTTAAGCTTTCTTTCTTTTGCTTTAGTTCTTTAGGTAAAGTCTTTAGCCACTAGGTGGCGTTTTTGAGTGTCTTTGTTTATTTTATTCATTATGGCGCTTGTTGCTTTTGTGTTGCTGGTGGTTGGAGGGGGGGGCGCTAGTTGCCATTTTTTCTTAGTTTTAATATCTTTTGTAATTTAAGTGGTTCCCAGCTGGGATTTTATACATATGTTCTCTAGTGTTGAATGTTTATTATTGTAAGGTTGTTATTTTTAAGTGCTATTATGGCAGACAATGATTCTTCACCTTTGCCGGACATTTTCGTGCTGACACTCGCAGCCTGCATCGAGCAAGACGATCCATTCTGAACTGTGGAACACTCATCCGTCATTGCCCAGATTTAAAGGACTCATTTACGGCGGCGACACCGCATGTGTCAAATTATTTCGCTGTCAAAATCTCAGATAAAGGTAACTATAACCATCTAAGTTCTATAAATCTAATATCACACCAAAATTAAAATGTAAACTACATTTCATATCAAAAAAGCAAATTTTCCAGAAGAAAACTTCGAGAAGAAATTCTTTTGGAAGACCAAATAGAAGGAATTAAAAAATATATTAAAAAACTTTTACGGGAAGAAATATTGAATGGCAAAATCAAAAGAAGAATGGATTACTGTGATTATGAAAAGGTAATGTTTTAGAATCACCAAAAATATATAGGGACAAAAAAAAAAAAAAAGCTAGGGGGATTAAGCGGAAGAAAATTGAAAATAGAAGGATAGATGAAAGAGACACTAATTATATAGTAAACCTGAGTAATAGAAGATTTAGTATTAAGAGATTCATTTGCTTAATAAAGGTTTCGAGTTTGTATTAGAGAAAGATGAGAAAATTGATCTGAAAACTTTAAATAAACTATACGAAATGTGGGAAAAATTTAGAAAGTACAGAAAGAGAAAACTTTACAAATGAAATTGAGAAATACAGGAATATTAACAAAAAATATAAAAAAAGAAGCAATTGAAATTCAGAAAAATATTGGAAAAGACAAAAACATATACATTTCAAAGTCAGACAAAAGCAATCAAATGGTAATTATGAATCGTAATGAATATCTATCAAAGTTAGATGATATTGTCAAGGATAAGCAACATTATAAGGAATTAAAAAAGGACCTAACATATACTTTGTATAATAAAGTAAAACAAATGATAAAAAATATGAAAGAAGTGGATCAATAAATCCAAATCAGAAACAAGAAATTATGAAAGATTCTTGCAGAACACCCACAATGAAGGGAAGAGTAAAGGCCCTAAATCTGATAATCCAGTAAGGCCTATAATAGACGCCTATGGTTCTCCTGTACATAATTTGGCCAAATTCATCAACAAAATAGTAAGAAACTCAAACTTCCGAAAGAGGAATAAATAGTAAAAAACTCAAAAAGACTTGACTCAAAAAATAGCACATCTATTTAATAATAAGGAGAAATTTTATATGTATTCTCTGGATATAAATGACATGTATACCAACATTCCAGTGGATGAGACATTGTTCATAGTAGAAAGTATGGCATTTAATAATAAAGAATGGCTCGTGAAACAAAAATTGGATTAATAATGAATTGATGAGTATAATTGAATTAATCACAAAGAACGCATACTTCAAACGTAGAGAAAAAATATATCAACAGGTAAAAGGATTCCTGATGGAATCTCCATTGTCGGGAACGTTGTGGGATATATTTTTGAATTTTTGGGAATGCAAATGACTGGAAAAGACTAAATATAAACTTGAATATTACAGATACGCGGACGATATCTTGATAATCTGGTACGGGACGGAAAGACAATTTGATAAGTTTTTCTCAGAAATTAACAAGATTACTGATGAAATCAAATTTAAGATAGATAAGGAAGTGGACAATAGTCTTAAATTTTTTTGGATATATGTTTAACTAGAAATGAGAATAAACTAATTATGAAACATTATATGAAGAAATATAAGAGTGAACACGTACTAAATTATGAATCAGGACATGATATAAACATAAAAAGAAATATAATTGAAAACTTTATGCAAATATTGACATAAACACGAGTAGTGAAGAAGAATTCAACGGAGAAATCATGAATATGAAAAGGATCCTCAGAAAAAATGGCTACAAGGAGAAATTCGTAAATAAAACTATAAAGAAATACCACACATTGAAAATAAAGGAGTTGACAACAAATAATGACAGAAGATATTTCATACCTTACTTAAACAAAAATAGTCGGAATTTAAAAGAAATTTGCAAAAGTTTTGGTTTCAATATGGGTTTTGAATATAACAACAAACTGAAAAACATTTTATGCTGCAAATTGAATACTAGTGATAAGAAACACGAAATGGGAATAATAACAAAATGGAATGCAAGAATTGCGATTTATTCTATTTGGGAGAGAGTAAAAGGACAGTGAAGGAGCGAATGATGGAACACGATTGCAGCATTAGGAACAAATACATTGATAAATCAGAAGTGGCAGAGCACTGTGTGAAGAGAAATCATGTATTAACAACGAGACAAAAATTTTGTGTATTCAAAAAGACACGAATATCTTAAATTAGATATTTAAGAGAATTTTATGAATCGGGGATGATTCGTCTACTAAAAAGCTACAACCAAGATTTGTCAAATAAAAATGTACTAGACTACGGCATCTAATGAACTCATTACAACGCATTGTCCACGCATCACAACCAAGTTTTCTCAACAAACACTTCTCAACAAACACATCACAACAAAAGACTATTTCCAGCCATGACTACTTCCAACAGTGACCATCCACAACCAAGATTTATCAAAAAACACATCTCAGCAAACACATCACAACAAAGACTATTTCCAACCGTTACGGAAAATCATATAGCCGCCATGTTCCACCCAAAAGAAAGACTTTAAATATAAGGGGGACCCAAACTGTAAGAGGGAACCTGTAAAGAAGTTCCGAAACGTCGTATATTATGTAGGTAATTAATTTTACATACCTTTTTCTTCACCAGTGCCAATGTAGTAGGCATATATAATATAAGAATGGTGTTATTGAAATTGAGGAGTATTTCGTAAGATTAGCTAAAAGTTTTATAGCTAAAACGTGCACAAATTGCAATAATAAAATTACAAACAATGAACTAGATTGTTAAAACATTTGATATATGATGTTAAAGAAAACAAAGATGATATGTAAATGGTATTAGTTTCAAATATTGTTATTATTTTTTCTCGAGGAATTATTAATCTAATAATGGGTGATTAACAAAAAAGGGAAAGAATATGTAATTTTTATGTATTTGTTCTTCAACTTATTGTTATATAAGGTTTGAAAAAGAGAAGACGTTTTCTTCTCGAAAATTTGCTTTTTTGATATTAAATGTAGTTTACATTTTAGTTTTGGTGTGATGTTAGAAATACACACACTTCCAGAAGTTAAGCACGGAGAGGAAAAATGTTAATTTCCGTAAGAGATCTGAATTAAAGAAGCTGAAATTTGCTGCAAAGGTAGAAGGAAGTATGCAAATTATATAGGTAACAGCCAATCACGGTTTCGCGTCGAGAAATAAGCAAAACAGGCAGTCATACAAGAAGTCGGCATTGTGAAGAGTTACAGGAGTTGCATGTAAGTGCTGATGAAAGGTGTTAAGAACGTTCGTACAATTTGTTTTCAAGCTAGACGTGTTTCTATGGCTTCCAGAAGACGAATGGAAGATTGTGAGCGCTGTCGGGCTGTCGGACGCATTGAAGCAGGAAAGGCTATTACAGATGTTGCTTGTTTCTTCGGCGTTCATCATTCCGTCATTTCATGATTATGGAAACAATTCCAAACTAGCCAAACAGTTGTCCGAAGACCTGTAGCCGGTCGTCCAAGGGTTACGATCCCCGCAGAAGATCGATATATTGCTGATGTAGCCAAGCAGAATCAAAGATCGACCTCCACACGTGTGACATCTATTGTTGTAGCGGCCATTGGTAAGACGATATCTACTTCTACTGTTCGTCGAAGGATACACATGAATGGTCTGTACGCCCGGGTACCACGAGTTTGTGTTCCATTATCCGTTCAATCCAGAGGGGCACGATTACAGTGGTTCCGCCAGCATGTGAATTGGACTATGTCTGATTGTGGTAACGTTATGTTCACAGATGAGTCCAGATTTGCCCTACAACCCGGTGATAAGCGTGTGAGGATCTGGAGGGAACAAGGCACACGCAATCGGCCCCAGAACATAACCGAACATCACGGATTCCGCGGTGGAAGCATCATGGTCTGGGCAGGGATTTTATTGGGATATCGCACCGACCTGCACATTTACAGGCGAGGTCCTGTGACGGCTGTACGGTATCGAGATGAAGTCCTAGACCCCATTGTCAAACTGTACGCTGCAGCAGTTGGTTCTTCTTTCGTTTTAATGGACGATAATGCGCATTCCCAAAGAGCCGCCATCGTTGACGACTTTCTGGAGAATGAGGGGATTGCGCGTATGGAGTGTTCAGCTTACTCGCCGGACCTTAATCCAATTGAAAATCTTTGTGATGCCCTCAGCCGTGCTGTAAGTCGGTAAAGCAAACCTTTAGTTAAATAATAAGGGGTTAATGACACATTCTCCCTATATATTCACTAAAAGTTTTTTTTTTTTTTTTTTTTTAGGTATGAAACATAATTTTTAATGTTGCATATTCATGCATTAAAAATTTATAATTATTTCCTCACCAATACTCAAACATTAATTTCCATGTTTATTAGTCTTGATTAGTTGAAATATGCAGTATGAAGGAACACATCTTCATTAGTTTATTAATTAAGGTTGAAATTTCCAAGTTTCTTTTTTTAAATTAGTATTCTGCAGTTGCTAGTTTTACATTATGAATTAGAAGACCAAAGTATGACATTAAGAATGTGTAATTACAGCTATTATAAAAAATTAATTTATTGTAACTGATTTGATAAATAACAAAAACATTACATTTTCTCTTACATTTTATTAAAAGGTTATGTTTTAAAAAATTGATTTACATTCTTTTTTTATTCTCCAATTCAAGATCAGTTATCTATTTAACTTTGTTAGACTATGGAAGAAATTGAATAATAATACATCTTCAATTTAGTAAAACATCTTGATAATACATGTTTTTGAGATTGACAGTAAAATTGTCAAAGAATAATAAAAAAAAAACCAGAGAGGATATTTATCCGCAATCATCCTTTCATACTCATACAAACAAATCCTTATTCATATTATTTTATTTTGTTTAGTTGAGTAGATTTGTATCCTTCTATGGAAGAAATTAACTCATTGTAAAAATATATATATTTTTGTGAGTGTTATATATGAGTAAAGTTCAAGCTTTACGTGCGCTGATAGTTCATTGTAAGTTCCGCCGTCGCACAAAGATAGTTAAATTGTTCAAAAAACATAAAACATTTTAAAATACTTAAATAGAAACTACTAGTTTCGACTTCTTAATAAATAGAAGCCTTCATCTGGTTGCTTGGAAAATAAAATGAAAATGAATTATTAGGCCTTAGTCTTTCATCATTCAGAGGGCGCTGGATTCTGTAACATAGGGGGAAGGCACATTATTGGTAGAGAGGTGCGGGAAGGTAGGAGGCTTCATGATAAAGACGTAGTATCTTTTCCTTTACTTACATTTTTTTTCTCCATGCAAGGATACGAATGTACTCATCTTAAAAGAAAAATAATAATATGAATAAGGGTGTGTTTGTATGTGTATGAAAGGATGACTGCGGATAAATATCCTCTTGTTTTTTTTAATTTTTTGTTTTGTTTATTCTTTGACAATTGTAGTGCCCATCTCAAAAACCTAGTCAAAATGTTTTCTAAATTGAACATATATTATTAATCAATTTTCTTCCATATTCTACCAAAGTTAAATAGAGAACTGATCTCCACCATAAGGAATGTGCCGATTTTGAATTTGAGAATGAAAAAATGTAAATCAATTTGTAAAAAACACAACCTTTTAATAAAATGTACGATAAACTTTAATGTTTTGTTATTTATCAAATCAGTTA
>JAFIDM010000006.1:56660515-56687858 GCA_023159025.1 Thereuonema tuberculata
CATACTTTTTGACCAAGATATAGGGTTTTTAGAGTTAGGGCTTGTAGAGTTAGGCCTCGTAGAGTTAGGGGCTTGGCTCTACATGAGATCTCATATCTTTTTAACAGTGAAAGCATTATGAGCATGTGAGTCTTGGCAACTTATTTTATACGAAGTGTTTTGGGTGGGATTTCATTTCTTTTTATAGGATGAGATCTGATAACTTTTTAACAGTGAAAGCGTTATGAGCATGCGAGTCTTGGCAACCGCTTATTTTACATGAAATGTTTTGGGTGGGATTTCATTTCTTTTTGTAAGATGAGATCTGATAACTTTTTAACAGTGAAAGCGTTATGAGCATGTGAGTCTTGGCAACTTATTTTACATGAAATGTTTTGGGTGGGATTATCTATTACAACTAAATTTAGTTTTAAGATTATTTAGAAAATGGATTTTTTTTCAATACCCTACTTTTCTGTTTTTCTATTGGTCAACTTGTATATACAAGCTGTTTGCACTTTTGTAAGAAATCACATTATTACACAGTATTATTTAGGCCGAAGCATTGAGGGTACGACGTATTTCAGATCTTAATAAAATCCAAAGTATAAAAGCTAGATAAATGAAACTTAGCGTATTTCATTAGTATGGTAACTGCATCTTATCCTGAAAATTTGAGCTCTCTAGTATTATCCAGGCCGAAGCTATGAGGGTTCGATAATATATAACCAGACCCCCCCCTTTATGAGGGGTTGGAATGTGAAAGTTACGGATTTCTTAATTTTTTTGTTGTTTGTGTGCTAATCCTAGCCTGCATACCAAATTTCAGCTTTCTAGGACTTCAGGAAGTACCCTAGAGGTTTTGATGATCATGAGTCAGTCAGTCAGTCAGTGAGTGAGTGACGGAATCGATGTATTTTAGATATTAATAAAATCCAAAGTATAAAAGCTAAATAAATAAAACTTAGCGTATTTCATTAGTATGGTAACTGCATCATATCCTGAAAATTTGAGCTCTCTAGTATTATCTAGGCCGAAGCTATGAGGGTTCGAAAATACGACGAAACACTTCCAGAAAAGGTACGTAGTGCCCTTCCTGCCTTCGGCTCGTCTTGGCGGGGGCACTGCCGTGCCCCCAGATACACACGTATAGGGGTGGTTTATAACCTTTATACAAATATGACCGATGGGAGAAGAAAGGCTCCCGGCATTCAATTAGGAATGGAACTGCATAAAGGGTGGGCTGCTCAATCCTACGCCCGCCTTTCTTTCAGCCTCTGCCGCCATTTTATAGAGGATTGGATGGAAAATAAATAAACCTTGCGAAAAATTCAACCTTCTGAATCCGGCTCTTCCAGCCCACAGGCCACTGCCTGAGTACTAGGCCATCTGACCTCAACGATGGTTAATATACACCAAAAGTTAATAAGATGTGTACAAACACTTCTAAACATTTTAGGGATGCAAGGGGGAGAATTAAGATTACTTGTGCTCAGATTTCAATTTCAACATTAAAAGAAACATCAAAGTTTATGGAAATCAATCGCAGGAGTTTTTATGAGAAATGGGAGAGCCAAAGAAATGTGTTTATGTTTTAGTTGGACATCAAATAAGTAACAGACCACACTCAATGGAAGGCAACTGTTAGTCAAGTTGATAGATGTGCAACGATTAACTGATAGTGAGAACAAAGCAAATAGCGCTGAGGGAGGAAGGATTTTGACACAATGTTTCTTTACTGTCAACCTGAAATATATCAGTATCTACTCGTTTATCATTGCTGAGTTTTATTTTGTTCCAAACTCACAGAAATTGAATTTAACATAGAAAAAGATTTGTGGAAAATTTATCGGTTCTGCTAAAATTATTGAATAAAAATTATTTCAATCCAAAATCTAAAAAAAAAATGAAAATGAAACTACTTCTTCATTTTTTGATATAAATACTTAATGTTTTAAAGAATTCCTAGTTTGTTATTTGCTTATTTTTTGTTTAATAAAGATTTTCATTTGTCTATTTATAAAAACTAGAGCTCATGTAAAACCTCCATCTACAGAAAGGCAGAAAAACAATCTTTGGAGATGTAACTGATCCACAGAGAGATATACGTTGAACACATTAAAAGCATAGGTCATGCCAAGCTGATATTTCCCAGCGAATCATAGAACATATCCATTTCACTCAGCCGAACGCGACCACCTGAACTAATGGTTGCCACACCGGTGGATTGGCCGAGCAGGTAATCAACACTGTTGACGTGGCCTCCCCGTTCTCCAGATCTCCCTATGACTATTTCTTATTGGGGGGTATGTTAAAGACAAGGTGTTTGTACCGCCCTTACCACAGGATCTCAACGAAGTGAAAATGCGCATTTCCATTGCAATTACACCATTAGATGGAGCAACGCTTCGTCACGTTTGGAAGACTTTTAATACCATTTGGACATTTGTCGTGTTAACAATGGTGACCATATCGACCATTTATACAATGCATACAAAACAAACTTGAACGCGTGCTATATCCAACTGTATCATTCGTCGCATCATAACTACAATAGCGATATTACAGGAAATTTTTGAAATCGTTCAAATGATTTTTGCTCACCCTGTATGTATGTATTTGTTAAATTAGATCTACGTTGAATTGAAACTTGTTAGTTGTTGTTTTTTACGAAAATGTAAGAAAAAAGTTTCGAAAATATAACCTAAAGAAGATCGGAATTACGATGGAATATTGTTAATAAAGAAGTTCGCAAAGAAGAAGTATAAAGAATAATTAGCCTACACGATAGTGGGAAATACAGGTTTGACATATAAATATTTTAAATAATATTCTAAAATACTTACAAGAACAAACGAAATCTCCAGCACGGTTTCACTTCGATAATACTCAAGTAACTTTACAAAAAATAATTCTAATAAAACTGAAATTATAAAATATTAATAACCATAATCAACAGACTGCATTATTCTTCACTTTTCACTTCTCCTTTTTTGAGAGACAAATTTATAAATTGGGGTTTTGCGTGACTCAGTTTTAATAACTTAGCGTGACTGAATTTTTTAACTAAATAGAATTGATTTCAGAACAAACAGTTTTTTGATAATGAAATATTTATGCCTTGGTTTTCGATTGATGAAAGTGAAGGAAAATCAATGATATGAATTTTCTTTTTTGATTAAAAGGAGAACAATTTCGTTCGATCTTAATTTAACTTAGAAATTTTAGTAAGTTTGGGTCAAGGAATTTAAAAATGATACTTTTTAGTTGGAGGTTCACAATTAATTTAGAATAAGAAAAAAAAGTGCAAAATTTCACAAATGGAATTTTTTCGTTTGTCTTTGAAAAATTGAATGAATATATTAATACTTTAATTATAGCATTATATAAGAAATGTTAGATTAGAATTATGAATTTTTCACTAGAAATAATAAAGGTTAAATGTTCACTGAAAGCAGAATGCCTTAAAAAAAGGTTTTTTTCTTTATTTTAAATTAAGAAAGTATTTTATTTTATCTTTAAAAAAATGTATAAAATGTATACATAATGCAAGTGATTTCTTGGAAAGAATGACAAATTGATATTTGCCGTTAGAAAGACAGAAATATACTGTAGTATTTATCCTAGTTCCTCTATTGTTTAATCTGTCTTTAATATTCTAATATGAAATGATTATTAATATAATTAAAAAAATATCAATAATTGCTTACTAATATCAAAAACATTGGGTAATTACAGAAACACATTCCAATGGCTCATGGAGATCTGAAGGTCAGGCTCCAGTGTTTCAGTGACTATAAAGTGATCAGTTAAATACTTGCGTACCTCTATTTATGATAAAAAAACCCAGTTTAATTTAGAGTTTAAAGTGTGTCGACTAGATTTCTAATTATTTATTTTAAAAAGCATTTTTTTTTCTGTTACGATTCCGTTGAGAATGACAATCCGCTTAGGATGTCGAATCGTCAAGTAATATAAAGATAGCTTAAATATGGACACTTTTCAGTATCCAACGACATTTCCTTCATCCAATGATTTTTTTTTAAATTTAAAGAGAACTAACAACATTATTTCTTTGATCATTATGATTTTGCTTAATATAAAAACACACCTCTGTTTTAACTGTTTCAACATTATGAATGAGACAGATCGGTTCGTGATTGTAAACCTGTAGAGAGGAATTGGAGATCAGTGGACAGCTCAGAAATGAAATTCCATAAATTAGAAAAATGAATTAAGAATCATTGGTAACAGCAATGTAAATTCAATTGAATTGATAAAAAAAGGGACTGAATAACTAATATACAGCTGTATTAAAAGTGGCATCTCAATGTGATCTTAAGTACAGTAACAGACGTTATTGTTATTATTATTATTAATGACTAATGTTTCATCATTAATTAATGATGTTTCAGTCATTAATAATATACTTTTGGACGCATGTACAGTACAGGGTCTGAACATCAATTTTGGAAAAGCAGAATACCTAACGTCAGGTTTCAAGAAAGATCTGATAATAGAAGGAAAGGTGATAAAAAATGTATCTCATTTCAAATATCTAGGATCAGAACTGCAAGAACGAGGATAAACAGAAATGGAAGTCAGTAGAAGGATAGCAACTACAAGAAGAGCAATGTCAGCAATAAACTCTGTGGTGTGGAGCAGAGATATAATAACTAGAACAAAAAAATAATCTTTAATACGTTCATTGAAAGCATAGTATGCTTACAAACATATAACCATTACTTTATGGGGCAGAAGCGTGGACAGTAAGCAAGGTGAATGAAAAAAAGAACGTTGGCAACGGAAATGGATTACTGGAGAAGATCGGTCAGAACATCGAGGTTGGAGAAAAAAACCAATATTGAAATAAGAATTAAATTAAATGTGACAACAGACGAAATTAAATTAAATATGAAAAGATAGACGAGAGAAGACTAAGATGGTTCGGACATGTGACAAGAATGGGAGGCAACAGATCACTTAAGGCATTGATGGACTGGTCAATCTCCTGGTTGCAGTATTGGTGGTAAACCAGGTCATTTGCAAAAGTTTGTAAAAACAGCACAAACTCATTATCAGAAACCTTACCAGTGCATCCTTTTTTGCCTCAAATCTGTTGTCTATAGTTGTGACGAAATCTTGTTTTCAACGAATCATTGATAAAATCACATCTAATGAGTGCCTTTAAGGAACGTACACTTATTGCTATAATTAATGAGATATAATTATACGAGGCCAGAACAAATGGACCAATACGTAAATTTAGACAAAGTCGTGGTGATAGGAAGAAATACGGGCTTGTCTGGAATGAAAAGCAATGTACATTGTCTCAAAAATTCATTGATTTCTCAGATATTTTATAGGCAAGAGGACTATTCGACCATAAGCAGAAAGACTCGCCTCTTACTAATTCTTCCAGTATTTTCAGATATTTACTTTAAAAAATACCATTAGGATGTCTGCGCACTATTCTAAATGGATTCCTATATTCTCTGAGAAAATACATACCTTAGAAACTGTAAATCTTTTCCAACAGCAGCCGTTTGCGATAAAAGATTTTGAGGCCTTAAACTCTACATTGAGAATTCCTGAGTAAGAACCATTGCAGATGATACATCTTTGATTGTTAAAACTAATGGCATCGAATTATGCCAGTGCTGCTACGTTCTTTCAAAGAATCTGAACAGTGGCTCTCTTTTCTTAGGTTTTGGAATCGAGTTTTTCATTTGCATCGAAGGAGACTTTTTATCTCGAGAATTCAGTAGTTTTCTTCATCGACTCGGTGTTGCTATTAATTTGTCTACATCTTATAACCTTAACAGTAATGGTGAAGCGGAAAGTTGCAATGGAATTATCTGGAAGTCTATTCAGTTAGCGCTGATATTGAGATATCTGAAAACAATATGTGCGGAGCTCAGGCTATAGATATCATTACATTCCATCAAATCCAAGCTTTGCACTGCCACTAACTGTGCCAACTCGAGAGGTTCTACAGCTACACTCGAAGATCGGTAATGGAACTGCCCTTCTATCATGGCTAAGTCATCCAGGAATACTATTGATAAGGGTCGTAATCGGACTTCAAATGTGACTCCTTAATGAAAAGGCTCTTTATTGAAGCCAACCCGGACTAATCTCGAGCTCGTCACAATAATGGGCATTAAATGACAGTCTCTATATTTTCTCTTCGTGAGACATTCAACTTTCAAAACCGCCTGCTCTCGATTCAACGGTTTGTAACGAAAATGAACAAGAAAACGATTCAAGAGATATTCAAGAAACAGATATTTCATCATATGATCGTGGTAGCCAAAACAACGAACCTTCATTACGTAATCTCAAGAAATAGTGACCTGCCAAAGAATCGTGGAAATCTTATTTTATATTCTAAATAAGAGAGCAGATGTAACGGGATTCTCAATATAATTCTAATTATTGAATTAACCGTAATTATCATTATTATTGTATGATGTTATGTATCCAGTGGACATACTCCTTTTAATATCTTCTAAAAATACAGTATTTCCTTTCCTTAAACAGGAAACTTCATCAGGTTTTGAGAACAGGAAAAAACTTTTCCTTTTCCTCTTAGAATTCGTTAAAAAAACTATAGTGTTTCTTATTATATCATTTTTGCAAACAATTCAATTTTAGTAATAGCATATTTCACAATACATCATTTTTACAAACAATTAAATTTAGTAATGATATATTTCACATTACATCATTTTATCTTCCTTTTATTAATAATTTTACAAAAATGTTCATATCCAATTTCGCTAACTTTTTAAAACTTGTTTTTATTAAAACATAATAATAATTTTATTATACGTAATTCATTCATTAATCTGGTTTTCTGGCTTTCAGTGGCTTGTATCTGAAAAAAGAACATCCACTGTAGGGTCAGCATTATGGCCTGTAACCCTACAGTAGTCAGAAGAAATTTTATATCCGTTATTCTTGATGTGTTCGAATAACCTCTCTCTTAATGTTCTACCTGTACCTCCGTAATAATTTTCATGACAATCTCTGCATGCTAATTTATAAATTACATCCATTTTATTCATTTTGCTAGTTTCATGGTTTTTTTTTATTATATTTTTTATAAAATCATATAATGTTGCTGAATTTAACTTTCATTCCTGTTTTAGGCCATAATGCTGATAGGTGGTTCTAAACTGATTAAAGCCTGGCTGTTATGCTATGTTATGTTATGTGGTGAGCGTGGGTGGCACCGCGACCGTTGCTCTATTAAGCCTGGCTGTATTAAAGGTTTTATATATTATACATAAAATATAAACGGCAACACACTTTGAAATAACAATAAAAATTAAAATACAGTGCAACTTGGATAATTCGAAGCCGAAGGGACCACTACAAAACTTCGAATGATCCAAGACTTCGAATTAAACAAGTTACATCTTTTAACTTTAATTTCAGGTCCACTTAACGCTTGAAAAGATTATTCTGTCAATAAGTAAATATTTATTCAGAAAGATCATGGTATGAAAGACTTAAACACTAAGCCTATTTGTATGTAAACAAAATAAGATTTATATTTTAAAGTAAGCTACAGTACATATTACATTTAATACAGAAAATTATAGTTTTTTAAAAAATTGTGAAATGTATGATTGTTTTGTAGAATTCAGTCGCTTAAGGTTAGCAAAATCATCAAGCATGTTTAGTGAACGGAAAACAGCTTCACTTACATTGGTTTATCTTTCAATGTACCGACGAAATTCGGCGGTATCCCATACTCATTGGCGATTTGGCATTTCTTCTTCACACCCTTTTCCATCTCGCGAATGACGGTGACCTTTTCAGCGAACGCTAAATTCTTGTACATGCATGGTTTACTGAAAGACATGGTGACACTGACAGCAGGAAGCTCGAATGGCGTCTGAAGCGTCACGTGTCGAATGGCGTCACGTGTCGAACGGTGGCGGGAAGGGGATTTCAGTTGTCACGTTTCGAATTTCTTAACGATGAAACGCCGAAAAGTCGTTATGGTTCAAAATTTTTTAAAATAATCTTCGAATTAAGGAAGTTGAACTTCGAATTATCCACGATTTTTTAACATTGATTTAATATTAAATTCAAGGGTCTAAGAGAAATCTTCGAATTAACCACGATTTCGAATTAAAGACGTTCGAATTATCCAAGTTGCACTGTATTATATTGTCATTTATATTTTACATTCAACATTTGCACACACGTTAAAATACAGCGTTAGGTCTTGGGTAATATTATACATTACAGATCAGTACAAGACTCTATATAAATTAATAAAAAATTATGCTGTTTATTTTTTTATTATTTTTACATACTATAATGTACATAAGTGGAAAAAAAATCATATAAGTAAACAGAAATTCATTGAGCTAATTTAGAGTTTTGTATCAGGAATCGGAGACAGTACTGTTTCTCATCAGCCCAGTATACCTAGCTCAGTGAAGAAGGACAATATGCAAAGCGCACAAACAAACAAAACAATGACCCTCAATTAAAAAACATCAAAAAACAAATCAAGAATGAAAGGAGTGAACAAACAATCAATCCACGCTAGCATTCCCCTTAGCTGAGTAAGGATTGATTTATTAAAAGGGTAGTATATAAATCAAATTACTGTCTCCGATTCCCGGTATAAAAACCAAAATTAGTTCAGTGAGTTTCTGTTAACTTATGTGAGCTTTGTTTTTTCCTTATAATATTGTCACGTACATAATATATAATAATATTAACAAGTACATTCAATTTGATTTATGTACTAATATTTACTACGTATGATGAACTGAGCTTCAGTAATATATAAGACCTTGTGTAATATATAAGACTGCATTGACAAATATCTATTGATTCAGTTGCTAGTGATCAACAAAACAACTACAGCTACTAAAGGTAAGATTTTATATGTTACAGTTAATATATTTTATATTCATTGTTCTACTGGATTCACTGCTGTCGCGTTAGACAGGACTGCGTACTTTGGGTTTCCAGTTGCTGTGTGATTAATGTAGGTCATACAAAATTTCCAAATTCTTCTTTCAACTTCTTTCTTTTCATCTTAGTATATTAAACAAAAACTCAACATCTCCATTACGTAGTATTCAAATAGTTTATTTGCGAATTTTCGGGATGAAAATTATAATGCCATCCCTTCTTCAAGCGAAATGAAAATAAAATTTTCTTTGAAATAACTAAAATACAAAACAGTAATGAACATGAAACACGTTGAAACAATATACAATTGTTTTTACAATGAAATAGCATAAATATTCGTTTCATTACTTCTCACAATTTTTTAAAAATAAATCCAATATACTAACAAAATGTTAACACATTAGAAAGACTAATTATTTGTTTACAATATCATATTCACATCATTAGAATCAATTAATTTAAACCAACAATCCCGACATCCAACAGTCAAAACATTTCAATAATTAAATTCTTCAATTTTTACAACTTTTTTTTACATTCTTTTTAATTAAATCCTTTACTAACCTAGTAGTAGAAGGGTCTACTTTAATATCCTCATATCTATTAAAATTACTCCCTTTCGTACATTTTATTATGCAACTTTCTACTTTCTAATATCTTTCTAACATAAATCCGTTTCTTTATACAAGATCTTGACAAAATTATTCATTACGTGTCCCTTCTTTATACAATGCTCTGCTATATCTGACACGTCCTTATTTACATTTTTTAAGGCATTACCGTGTTCCGACATTTGTTCCGACATAGTTCTTTTTGTCTCTCCTACATAAAATTCTCCACACGTTCGACAATCCACCCTGTACACTATTGCCATTTCATATTGCCCATTCCTTTGATTTATTTTTTTACATAACAAATTTTTAATTGTATACTTGTATCTGAAACCAACATCTATATTAAATGACCTACAAATATTCTTCAACACCATGCTATTCTCATTAATATATGGAATGAAAACTTTATTTATAAATTTTCCAACCTCTTTTATTTTAAAAATATTATAATCATTAATTTGTTTCTTAATGAAACTTTCAGCGTAATCATTTTTCTTCAATATTTTAGTCATATCCTCAATTTTTTTCAAATAGGTATCTTGTTTACTTGTATTCCTATTAATTCTCCTTATAAAATTTTCAACTATATTCATTTTTATATCAATTCTATGACCCGATCTAAAATTCAAAATGTAATCACTCTGACAATCTTTTCGGTTATGTTCCATTATAATCTTATTATTTACATTTATTAATTTTACATCTAAGAAATTCAACTGATTACTTTCTTCAACTTCCTTCTTAAATTTAATATCTGCACTGCTTTTATTTAAATTTTCAAAAAATTTATTAAATTGACGGAAGGTCCCAAACCAAATTATTAAAATGTCATCCATATAACGATAATATTCGAACTTATGTTTATTTTGTTTTTCATTTAATAATTTATTTTAAAGTGATTCAAAAATATATTACACAAACATCCCGACAGTGGAGACCCCGTAGGAAAACCTTTAGTTTGTTTGAAAAATCTTCTGTCATGTTTGAAATATGTGTTTTGAGTAACAAATTCAATTAATTCCATAAAAGTATCTCAACTTAAATTATATTTTAATAGAATTTCTCTATTCTCAAACACATGTTTATCCAATATTAACATAGTTTCCTCAACCGGAACATTATTAAACATATTGTCTATATCCAATGACACCAAATGAAATTTCCTTTTGTTATTTTCATTAAATGTATCCAATTTATTGACCAAATCACCAGTATTTTTGATAATTATTCTTTCATTAGGTAACTTAAAATCACGCATCCAGTAATTTATCATTCTTGCAATGTTTTGTGTCGGGGAACCGTATGCATTAACCAAGGAACGTATAGGAAAATTTTCTTTATACACCTTAATTCTACCTTCCAAAGTAGGCGAATAAAATGATTCTTTAAGTATTTCCTCTTTTTCATATTTAGTTATTACTTTATTTTCCTCTAATTCCTTGGTCATCTTTTTCAATTTATTGTATAACGTTAAAGTTATATCTTTCTTCAATACTTCATAATGCCCGTCATTAACTAATTCATTTAATTTACTCATATATTGTTCTTTGTCCATCACCACCAAATGATTTCCTTTATCTGATTTAGTGAACATCAAGTTTTTGTCATTACCTAAATTTTTTAAAATCCTAATTTCTTCTTCTTAAATATTTCTTTCTTTATCCAAAGGCCTATTTTTGAATTTATCCAATTCTTTAATAAACTCTACTTTTTCTTTAGGATTCAATTTCTTAGATGCTTTTTCCAATGTAAGAATCGTATTTACATCTAGATTAGTCTCTTGATCATAAACATAATCAAGTTCTTTACTCAGTAATTCAATCTCTCTTTGATTAAATTTCCTGCTACTTAAATTTATTACATAATCTGAGTAACTTTTATTATTATTTAACCCAAAACTTTAACCCTACTTTTTCCTGTTACTTCTTTTAGTATTTACATACTTTTTAGGATTCCATGTCATGATCTGCAGATATATATCATTGGGAATTCTCCTATATATCATCTTATTGATTTTCTCCTCTTCATTTAATAATTTTGTCACTTGAATTGACGTACCTTTTAACTGGTCCTCCATTAATTTCTTTTCGGCTTCTCTTCTAATTTTATCTGTGTCATTAGTTTTCACCAGAACAGGACTTCTTATTATTAATGGCTTTGGTACCAAATTTTCCAAAATACATGTTCTTAAAAAATGTTCATGTTCTTCCCAGTTTGCTAGTTTAACTATTATCCTCTGATGTTTCACAATTAGTTAGTATACAAAATTTCCAAATTCTTCTTTCAACTTCTTCCTTTTCATCTTAGTATATTAAATAAAAACTCAACATCTCCATAACGTAGTACTATGACGTAATGTAGGTTATAATTCACAGTTCTGAGATATACAAAAAAACTTGAACATGTGCTCCATCCAACTGTACCATTCTTAGCCTCATAACTGCAATAGCGATTTCACAGGAAATTTTTGAAATCGTTCGAATCATTTGTAATCACACTATATTATAAAATATATTTATTAAACAAATTTTCGGGAAGACTTTTCATCATTCCTTAAGTTTTTTCTAAAAATTGAAACAATTATAGAGATGTCTCCATATTACATACACTCTCCTGGACATAGTTTAAAACAACAGTCACTTACTCATTGTTAACAATATAACTTCTGACAATCACTTAGCAATGACTAACAAACTGTCATTACATTTAACCATTCTTCTATTTATTTAAATTTACAACTTCAATTATTAAAATTTTATCAATCTTTTATCATCTACACATGATTTTATCATCTCCTTTGCTCATTTACCAGTTCTTCATCAACTTCCATTCCCCCATTACGATTAAGATTACTATCTTTTGCGTTTCTTACAGTTATACTTTCTAATAAATAAATATATAAACCACATAATTATAATATAGAAAACACAGAAAACACAAGTTCTTCACTAAACATCGCTATAAGCATCGCTATTTCGCAGAAAGCTGCTTTTTCTGCTTCTTCAGACTTAATTACAAAGCAAAATAGAAGCAAACATAGAATAATTTCAACAAACAAACATGTTTACAATCATTACAATCATTTGAAAGCTTCATGATTTTTACAAATGTGGAGTAATTTAAAATGTTTACAATTATTGAAAAAATTTATGATTTTTACAATGGTTTTTGAATTTTTCTAATAAAAATGAACTTATTTCCATTCATTTTTGTTTATTGAAACAATAAAAACTATTTATAATACATGCTTCAATTATAAATCTTGTGGTTGTGTCAAATATGTTTTTATATTAATTATACATTCTATTTTTTCCTCGTTCTTGAGTCTGTTTCTGTATATAATATTTTAACATCATTATTAATGCAATGACCTCAGCAGTGGTCAGCCAGTTCTGACTTGTCCCTTTGTTTCTTCTTAATACAATACACAGGTTCTAAAACCCTCTCCCTAATCGTACGTTTGCTTTCTCCGACATAAAAATTTCCACAATTCAAACATTCTATTTTCTAAATTATTCCCATATCATATTTCATTCACTTTTATTTAATTTGTAACACAAGATATTTTTCAATTTGTTTATATATTCAAAAACAATTTCAATATCATATTTTTTTACAAATCCTTTTTAATTCAAAACTGTTTTTATTCCAATGTGGAACTACTAATCTTTCTTCCTCATTCTTGCCCAATTCTTTAATTTTGAAGGTATCATATTCCTTTAAAGCCTTATCAATGAAAATTTCAACATAACCATTTTTCTTCAATATTATTTTCATTTTTTCTAACTCATTTTTGAATATCTTATTTGAACTTGTGGTTCTAAGTCTTTCCGAAATTTGTGTAGATAAATATATTTTATAATATATTTTTTTTGTGGAGATGATGTTTATTAATAAGCATAAACAATCTCCGAATGCAATAAAATATCTGAGGGACATCTACAAACTAGTTGTATGTGAGTTCTTGGTTTTATTATGGTTTTATTGTTTTTTTCTTTCAGAAAACGATATAAAAATTCAAATTAATATTCTGTTCTCTAGATAATGGATTCCGGAATGACTGAATAAATCAAATACAGTAAAAATGATAAATAAATAATAATGCGCTTGTGCACAAAGAACTAATTTATTAATGAACATAAATTAACTAGGTTTTCATTAAAATTGATGCAATCATCGTCAGTTTTGAAATCAATGTTTGTTTTGCCATTATTTTAAAAATTAAACAAACAATAAAACAAAAAAGATTACGTTGAGAATGAGTTGGTAATAATGTATTCAGTCTTACAATTTCTTAACAATGTCAGGAAATTCCCAAAGACTGAACGAGTAATGTATTATTATGAATCAGTCTTTTTCTATGAATAAAAACCTTGGTTGTCATTCAATGCAAAATACAATTGTGTGGTTGATATTAGTTGAGAAGCTGGTTATCGAAAAAGAAATTAGCATTTTTTATCAGTCGAACATTTATAAACAAAGTTCCAAATTATTTATATTATGCAAGTGAATTCTCGGAAACAATGTGAAATCATGCTTTGAATATAAAACAATTTTAAAATTTAAACAATATCACAATTCACTAAATGATCCTACTAGAATAACATATCTCACCACCAGTAGTTTCTTAGTAATAATTTTTTTTTTTTTTTTAAAACTTAACGAAATTTTATATTATTTTTTGAATTTTTCTTAAACAAATGGATCGAATATCCACCAATTTGAATTCCCTTAAACAAATTGGTCAATATTCGATCCATTTGTTTAAGAAAAATTAAAAAATAATGTAACATTTCGTTAATGCAATGTTTCAATAATTGATAAATTGTTAATTTAAAAAAAAAAACAATTCTTACTAAGAATCGATTGGTGGTGAGATGGGTTATTCTATTATATGTCTTTTATGTATTATTATGTGTAGAATGCACATCATTTAGCGCATTGTGATATTGTTTCAATGACAAATCATTGTTTTACATTAGAAAGATAGAAAAATATCGTTGACTTCAGGAAAGTTCCTATATTTATTAAGTCGGTCATTGATATTCCAATGTGCAATGATTATTAATATAATAAAAATATAATAATATAATTAATATTATACTAGCCAGGTATCTTCACTTCGCTTCGGAAGCCTTGCATATAAAACATTCAAAAAACAAACAACCCAGCCCATTGTAGCTTCTTCGGATAACTCACTTGGAAACACGTTTTGTTGACAATAAAATATTATCATAAATTATGTATCAAAATGTTCAGCTTAAAAAAATAAAAACAATGACACCAAAATTTTAACGGATTGACCTCTAGGTCGAAAGTTATAAGCTTTTAAAAAATCTCCGAACACAGGAAGTGACGTGATTTATTATCACGACAAGAGCGCGCCTAGCGGTGAAAAGACGAAAGGTTTCGATGTAGAAATTAAAATGGTCATTTTATGTTCTATTATTTTAAAGATATATTTAACATTTTAATACATTTATTAAACATTCATGTAAGACTGTTAAATACAGTACCACTTTCTTGAATGATACTTCATCAGAAAACATTCAAAACATAAGAAAAATTCGGGTCTTCATTCTATTACCAGAGCGTAATTTTGCCGACATTTAATGAAATCTTTGATTTGTCTGTGTAAATATACATCATAATGCTTGCATGCCGTGCTGGCGTGGCCGTGCGGTCTCGGCGGCGGTCTGCCGTTACGGCCAGTGTGCCAGTACCTGGGTTCGAATCCCGGCAGTGGCTTGGCTGCTTCAATTTCCTTTCCTGTGATGTTCGCCTCTTCTTCGCTTTCTCTTCTGTCTGACGTCATTCCTTAATGGCGTCCTGGGGCAGGCAACAGGAAACCACCCCAGTATCGTTCCCCAGGCATTTCTGGGACTTCCATGTGAAGTCCATAGAATTGGACCTGTCTCCGGACAGAATACTATGGATGGATGGATGGAATGCTTGTAGATAGGTGCGCATTCCAGTGAAATCACTTTGAAAGCTTTTTTTTTTTATATTTTACTTTTATATCTTTATTTTTCTTATTTAATTTAATAGATTTTCTTTTGCTTTTTCCAAATTTTCAAAATACAAATCATGAGAAGGGAAAATTAAATACTATTTCGAGGTGGATCAGTTGTGAGTTTATTTGCTCATAACTTTTCACAGAGGTCACACTGTTTAATTTTGGGTATCATTGCTTTTCTTTTCTTGAAAATCTCAACAATTTATCCAGGTCCCTCTCCTTCGTGTTTTGTCTCATAACCTTTAACCCCCCCCCCCCTTCCTTTTCCAAAAGTCGCATATCAAAGAATGAAAATATGACACAAGTATCTGAGCAAATAGAAATAGACCTACTTCAAACTAAAGTATTAAGATTAATCGTTTCCAATAAAATTTGGAAAAATGTTTAAAAAATATTTCTTAATTAAACATGGAATATTGTTTCCAAAACAAAAATTCCTATATAACAAAATAATCCAAAATTACTTTGAAGTATGGAAGATAAAAAATAATAATACACAAAACTACAATTTAAGGAAAAAACTAATATTAAATTAACTTACCCTTACATAAACAACAATTATGGTTTAAGAAATGTAAATTGCAACATACGAGGGCGGTTTGATAAGTTCTCGGAATCACCACCAGAGGTTAGCGCTAGCGCCACGAGTTTTTCATGTGATATTCATTCGACTGTTGCCTGTAAACACGTGTCACGTCAGTGCTCTTGGAGGACAGCTGCGGCGGTGACGTGGCTCTAATGTTGTTCCCGCGTAGTGATTTGCAAAAATGGAAAAAGTCGAGATTCGAGCAGTGATTAAGTACTTCGTAAAGAAGGGTATGCCAGCTGAAGGACATTCATGCCGATTTCCAGAATACACTGGGGGACTCTTCTCCTTGATATTCAACTGTTGCAAAGTGGACAAACTAATTTAAATTCGGTCGGGAGAGCTTAGATGATGATTCACGCAGTGGTTGGCCAAGATGTGTCACTACCCAGAAATCATTGCAAAAGTGCACAAAATGGTAATTGAGGATCGCCGATCGAAAATGCGAGAGATTGCTCAAGCTTGCCAGTTGTCATCTGAAAGGGTATATCACATTTTAACTGAAGAATTACATATGAAAAAAATATCTGCAAAATGGGTGTCGCGACTTTTGACGGTGGATCAAAAACGCATAAAAATAGATATGTCGGAGCAATGCTTGGCCCGTTTTTGGAGAAACGAACAAGATTTTTTACGCCGGTTTGTGACCACAGATCAAACTTGGGTCCACTACTATATCTCAGAGACAAAACAACAGTCAAAGCAGTGGAAACATGCTGATTCTCCGCCACCAAAGAAAGCAAAGACAATTCATTCGGTCGGAAAGGTCATGGCATCAGTGTTCTGGGATGTGAAGGGGATTCTGTTTGTAGATTATCTCCCCAGCTGGAAAACAATTAATGGAGAATACTATGCTAACCTCCTGGACCAATTACAACAAAAGATACGCGTAAAAAGGCCAGGTTTAGCAAAGAAGAAAGTGATCTTCCATCAAGACAATGCACGCTCGCACACATGTGCCGTCGTCATGGCAAAATTACACGCACTAAGGTATGAATTGTTGCCGTATTCGCCTGATATGGCTGCGTCAGACTTCCATCTCTTCCCAAAGCTGAAAATTTTCCTTGGTGGACGGAGATTCTCTTCAAAAGAAGAACTGATAGCTGAAGTTGACGGGTATTTTGCAGAACCTTGAGGAATCTCATTTTCGAGATGGGATGAAAGCATTGGAACATCGCTGGACAAAGTGCATTAATCTACAAGGAGACTACATTGAAAAATAAAAAAGTTTCAGTGATGTACGTACTTTTTTACTATTCCGTTCCGAGAACATATCAAACCACCCTCGTATAAAGGTTTCTAATAACATAAATATAAATGTATTTAATGATTATGAAAATATCTCAGTTGTAAAACGGAAGTTAAAAAAATGGATTATTGAAAACCTTTAGGATCCTCACTATTGTCATTTATCATTTCAATCCTTTCAAATTATATTTTGTCTATAAAAATTATGATTGTTATTGTAAACTATATGTTGATATACTAATTTAATCTATTTAGATAAATCCCATGAATTACTGAACAACAATAATTGATTGTAAGGAATATTGTTGATGACTACATTATAACTGTTATAGAATTATAGTTGCATAATGATATTATTTGTTACTAATATTATTTTTTGAAATAAACATAAATTCGTTCTTTCTTAATTGCCAGAACTCGTTGATAGGGATTCCCTATTGTATTGTGTTATCCTGTCCCTAATGAGATTATTATTATTGTTATTATTATTATTATTATTATAGAAGATTCAAACCATGGGTTTCCCAGCAAAGACAATACGGCAGGTCAAGGACCAAAGCACATATTGCCAAGTGTAAATAAAGGCGTGCAAAAAATTAGGGATGTGCAGTTGTGTCCATAAATTTCCTAACTATGCGTACTGTGTTGAGTATCACTGCCTTCTGGAGTTGTACATAAGTGCGAAAATTAAATTTACCGTGCTGTGAAAATAGTAACTAAATAAAGGAAAAGAAAAAGTGTACATAAGTGTTTTTGTGAAGTCCTAGTGTGCTGACGCTGTGGTGAAATGTGCGAGACACCAGACCAGTGGCGGACAGGACGATGGGTACAACACGTACTCGGTCTTGCCTCCACTGTTTATGGAGTTCGTGTGCTAGATCGATGTATTTACTGATCTTGTCTGCGTGAGTTTTCTGCATGTTCTTGCTGATAGGCACTGCAATATCAATGAGATAGGTCTGTTTGTTGATCTTATCAACAAGTGTGATGTCAGGTCTGTTGTGATGTATGGTTTTGTCTGTGTGAATGGAACGGTCCCAATACAGCTTATGTAAGGAAGACTCTAATATGCTTTGTGATGTGCACTTGTAGTATGGGACCGTATTCTTAATAAGTGAGTGTTTGTGTGCTAGCTGTTGATGAACGATCGACGCTGCCTGATTGTGGCGGTGGAGGTAGTCTGTTTGAGAGAGAAGGTGACAGCCTGATATTATGTGGTCGATCAATCTCATGCGTAGTGTAGCAATTCCTGCATCGGTCGTCATGTGTGTTTGCGTCAAGTAGAATGTGTTTCTTGTAGTTGGGTGTGGGGATGACTTGGTCCTGTATCGCGATCATGAATCCTTCGGTCTTCCCAAACAGCTCACCACTCGTCAGCCATCTGTTCGACGCTTCCATGTCGACATGAGACTGGCTGAGTTCGTGGCGATGCCTGACGTGGAGTTCCTTACGAGTGCATGGTTCATGCAGCTGTTGTGTGTGGGTGTCGGGGGTGGTGAGTGTTAGAGAAGGGTTTGCGAGGTCCAGGAGTGTGAGGTGTGTGTCAGCCTTGACAATGGCTGAGTGGAGTGAGGAGAGTTGTGCGCTTTTATGGAAGTATTTCCTTAGTATGTGTACTTGTTTCTGGTGTAGAATGATGAGATTGATCAGTCCTCGACCTCCTTCCTTGCGGGGAAGAGTCATCCTTTCCGTAGCGGACTTGGGGTGGTGCATATTGTATTTCGTGAATGAAGTGCGCGTTGTAGTGCTTCGATTTCGGTGTTTGTCCTGGGCATTTTGCCGAGCGAATATATTAGTGTGGGGACGGCAAAAGTGTTGATGGCTTTAATTTTATTTCTGGCGATGAGTTGTGTTTTGAGGATGTAGGTGTAGCATTTATTTGAAATTTAGATTAATAATACTAGTCTAAATATGATGTAGATTTAATTAAATATAATTTTTTAATACCAATTTAACATTTTTGAAAAATAGTAATACAAATTTCTTTCTATTTATACAAATTTCTATATTGATTTTTTTTTGTATTTTTCAGAATCAAAATCAAATTAAACTATCATTGACGAGTGAGAAATCATTCAACGATGTGATCAAAATTTTCTACTTTTTTTCTTTTTTTCCCTATTATTATTATTATTACTAATTTTTTCCAGACTTACTCTATATTCAAAACCTGTATGTAGGTGCTGCATTCATTTTAAATTTTATTTTAATGATATTAGTCTGAACTTGATATAAATTTCATTCAACATAAATTTTTAACACCAATTTAAAATTTTTGAAAATAATAATACAAATTTCTTTCTATTTATACAGATTTTTTTGGTTATTTTATTTTTTAGAATTAAAATGAAATTAAATTATTATTCACAAGTGAGAACTAACTCAAGTAGTTATTACAATAATGAAAATTCCAATAATGATTAATACAATAGTAAGTTTTTCGCAATCCTCATCTTATCATAGCAAGAAAAAATCTACCAAATTAAATAAGAAAAACAAAGATATAAAAATAAAATAAAATAAAAATAAAAAAAAAAAAACTTTTAAAGTGATTTCACTGGAATGCGCACCTATCTGTCAAGCCTATGTTTCTACAGACAAATCAAAGATTTCATTAAATGTCGGTAAAATTACACTTTGGTAATAGAATGAAAACGCGAATTTTTCTTATGTTTTGAATGTTTTCTGATGAAATATCATTCAAGAAAGTCTACTGTATTTAACAGTCTTACATGAATGCTTAATAAATGTATTAAATTATTAAATATATCTTTAAAATATTAGAAAATAAAATGACCATTTTAATTTCGACATCGAAACCTTTCGTCTTTTCACCGCTAGGCGCGCTCCTGTCGTCATAATAAATCACGTCACTTCCTGAATTCGGAGATTTTTTATGACTTATAGCTTATATAGCTTATCACTTTTGACCTAGAGGTCAATCCATTAAAATTTTGGTTTCATTGTTTTTATTTTTTTAAGCTGAACATTTTGATATATAATTTATGATAATCTCTTATTGTCAACAAAACGTGTTTCCAAGTCAGATGTATTGCGGGTTGGCGTCGCACACCAAAAATTTAAAGCGAAAAATCACATTTTAGCCTGTATCTTGCAAACGCAGAAACGTTTGTGAATGACGATAGAACTTTCAACTACCAACATTTTCTCAATGTAATGTTCTCTTCCAACTTTTATACTTTTCGTTTAAATTGAGAAAAAGTCAAAATGTGACCCTTTAAAAGGCATTTTTGTAGCATTTTGTTTGTCTTAAAAAGATCTACATTTTATCCATTTCCATGACCAATCTATCTCTTATAGTTTGGTCACAAATTGGAGAAACTGAAAGTCTTATGATAGAATGACAGACAAAGTAATGTTTTTGTAATTCATAATAGCCGGGTACCATCGCTTCGTTCCGGAACCTTTGCATATGTAGCATTCAAAAAACCAACTTTATTTATTTAGCAAATTAATGTTGAAATCGTCGGAGAATATACGACTTCCCAGCCCGTTGTGGCTTCTCCAATAACTGAGATGTATTGCTGGTTGGCGCCACATACCAAAAATTTTAAGCGAAAATTCACATTTTTGCATATATCTCGCAAACGCAGAAACGTTTGTGAATGAGTGATATATCGTTCGATAGAACTTTCAAATAGCAACATTTCCTCAATATAATGTTCTCTTCCAACTTTTATACTTGGAAGTTTAAATTGAGAAAGTCAAAATTTGATCCATTAAAAGGCGCCATCTTGAAAACCAAAAACTTTTTTCGAAAGATTTTTGTAGCATTTTGTTTGTCTTAAAAAGATCTACATTTTATCCATTTCCATGATCAATCTATCTCTTATAGTTTGGTCACAAAATTGGAAAAACCTAAAGTCTTATGATTGACACAATAACGTTTTTATTAATATAATACTAGTCGGCTAACCGTCGCTTCGCTCCGGAAGCCTCCCTTATGTAACGGAAAATAATTTTTTATTTATTAAAAAACACACACACACACACACAAATTACATCAAGGAAACTAAAACTAAAATTTTTTTAAAGTTTTTTTTTTTCATTTAATTTTTGATGTCTATATTCTCTCAATCTACGACTGCTTTTAGAACCACCTTGTAAATCATATATCTATGATATATTTTTATTTTTTACAGAGATTAGAATGTAGGCCTAGTGGTCTAATAGCTAAGACGTCTAACTTCTGAGCAGTATTCTACCTAATAGAAATAGTGCATCTTTCTTTCTTGACTATCTTTTTTTTTTATTCCCATTGATACTTTTCAGTGGTTTTCGAGTTAGAAATAGTGATGGTTTGTGAGTTACAAATAGTGATTTTTCAGTATTCTACCTAATGAAATACTGCTTCTTATTTCTTGACTATTTTTTTTTTTTTTTATTCCAAATGAAACTTTTCATTGGTTTCTGAGTTACAATAATGTTCAGTATTCTATCTAATAGAAATACTGCTTCTTTCTTTTTTGAGTCTCTTGTTTTATTCTAAGTGGCACTTTTCAGTGGCTTTTGTGTATCAAATATTGATGGTTTCTGAGTTACAGATAGTGATTTTTCAGTATTCTATCTAATAGAAGTATCGCTTCATTCTTTTTTGACTCTCATTTTAATTATAATTGTCACTTTTCAGTGACGTTTGAGTTACATTTATTGATGGTTTTTGAGTTGCAAATAGTGATTTTTTCGGTATTCCACCTCAAAAAAAGAGTGCTTCTCTCTTTCTTGACTCTGTTTTCTTTACTCCAACATCTGGCGTGTACACCCACATATTTTTCAATATCACATAGGATTTGGTTAAGTAAGAATATTTAAAATATTGCAACGTTTCGGCAATTATCGTTCTAATTGTCAGTTTCGAATTACAAATAAACTGACTGATGTGAAATAAATAAACAATCTTGAGATTCAAAAAAAAGATTGAATACATTCCTTATTGATGGGTGAAAGGAAAGGAGATATAAGTCAAAAAACCATCTGAAGAGAGTTGTAGTTCCTATGGCCTAAAGGATAAGACATCTGACTTCGGATCAGAAGGTTGCAGGTTCGATTCCTGTCGCGGATGATTCATTGCAAAAATTATTTCTATTTTCCATTCTCTCAGAAAATTGCGCCGGACAGACACACAGAAAGACAGACAGACAGAGAAATAAAAGATTTTAGTAATATAGATTATTATCATCTTCCAGTATTCCATCTTATATTACTCTATTTATATTGAAATCAGAAACTATTTTTATTTGAAATTAACTTAATTAATGGTAACAATGTTAATTGTACAAGCATTATAAAGATAGCATCAATATGCGCACTTTTCAATATCCAACGATTTTCCTTCTTCCAAATAAACGTAAAGACGAATCATTGATAAAAGTATATCTATTTCAAAGAGCATAAGCTTACCTTGATGAAATAATTATATTTGACAAGGAGCAAACGAGCAAGGACAGGAATCAGGACGAAGTCTTGGTGATAATAAGAAAATATGGACTTGTCTGGTATGGAATGCAATTTAAGTTCTCTCAGAAATCCATCTAATATCTCGGAAATGTAAGAAGCCAGAGGAAACTAGAAAGATTCGCCCGACTCTTCCCTTTCGGTACCTCGAGATACACACTTTAAAGCGTGCTATTGGGATTTTCCACACTACGATGGTTCTCAGGCAAAATACATAGCCTTGGTAATGAACATAAACAAATTCAATAAAATATCTGAAGGACAGTTATAACTAGTTTTATGTGAGTTCTTCGTTTAATTGTTGTTTTATTGTCCCTGTTTTTTGAAACTAACATAAAAATTCAAATTAACCTTCCGTTTCCGTACCTAATGTCTCCCGGGATGACAGAATAAATCAAATAAAGTAAAAATCGTTGAAATAATAATGCTTTTATTCACAAAAGCTAATGTTATTCTTGAACATAAATCAGCGAGGTTAATATTCGCACAATCGTCATCATTTTTGTTATTGATTTAAAAATAAAAACAAAGAATAAAACAAAACTTTAAAGATTATTAATTGAATATGAGTTGATATAAATGTATTTAGTCGTAGAATTTCTGAACAATTTCAGGAAATTCTCAAAGACTGCATGAGTAATGTATCTGGGGGCACGGTAGTGCCCCCGTAAAGGGGAACCGATGGTAGGAAGTAGGGCACTATGTACCTTTTCCCGAAGCGTTTCCTCGTATTTTCAAACCCTCATAGCTTCGGCCTGAATAATACTAGCGAGCTCAAATTTTCAGGATAAGATGCAGTTAGCAGACTAAATTAAATACGCTAAGTTTCATTTATCTAGCTTTTATACTTTGGATTTTATTGATATCTAAAATACGTCAATTTTGTCACTGACTGACTGACTCATGATCATCAAAACCTCTAGGGTATTTTCTGAAGTCCTAGAAAGCTGAAATTTGGTATGCAGGCTAGGATTAGCACATAAACAACAAAAAATTAAGAAATCTGAAACTTTCCCTCTTCAACCACTCGTAAAGGGGGGGGGGTCTAGTTATGTATTATCGAACCCTCATAGCTTCGGCATGAATAATACTAGCGAGCTCAAATTTTCAGGATAAGATGCAGTTAGCAGACTAATGAAATTCGCTAAGTTTCATTTATCTAGCTTTTATACTTTGGATTTTATTAATACCTAAAATTCGTCAATGTCGTTACTGATTCACTGACTGACTGACTCATGATCATCAAAATCTCTAAGATACTTTCTGAAGTCCTAGAAAGCTGAAATTTGGTTTGCAGGCTAGGATTACCACACAAACAACAACAAAAAAGTAAGACATCTGTAACTTTCACCGTCTAACCCCCCTTTAATAAAGGGAGGTCTGGTTCTGTATTCTACAACAATATCTATTCCAAACTTCCAAAAGTCCTAAGGCTGAAATGTATTACTTACAGAAAGAAATGAAATCCCACCCAAAACATTTCATGTAAAATAAGTTGCCAAGACTCATAACGCTTTTACTGTTAAAAAGTTATCAGATCTCATGTAGAGCCAAGCCCCTAACTCTACAAGGCCTAACTATAAAAAGCCATAATATCTTGGTCAAAAAGTATGGCTTGGCCGTTTCATGGACCATCATTACACAACATTAACGATAAGTGATTTAATTTCTTACCATAAGTCCATGGGATTGTCTGTGTGACAGCCACGAAACGGCTACGCCATACTTTTTGATCAAGATATTAGGCTTTTTCACAGTTAGGCGTTGTAGAGTTAGGGGCTTGGCTCTACATGAGATCTCACATCTTTTTAACAGTGAAAGCGTTATGAGCATATGAGTCTTGACAACTTATTTTACATGAAATGTTTTGGGTGGGATTATTATGAATCATCCTGTTTCTGTGAATAAAAACCTTCGGTTATTATTCCATGCAAAAGGCAACTGTGTGGTAGATATGAGTTGAGAAACTGGTTATCGAATACGAAATTAGAATTTTTATCAATCAGCATGAATAATAAGCATAGAAACATGATACACTTTTTATAATGTTTTCATGATGTTTCATGATTTTTGATGTTCATGATACACGTTTAATTCAAGAATTATGACTATTGAAATTTTAATTTACTATTGGACATAATCCGGCGCTAATTCACTGAAGAGGAGTGAAACGATTGAAAAAGATGTTCTAAGCTCATTTTTTTAAAAGCCATGACTTCCGCAACAGCAGACATATAATTTAAATGACTAAGCCAAATTTTGTTAAAATAAAATAAAATAAAAAAATGATATACCAGTTTCAACAATAACAATAACGAATGTCCAACAGCCAATACCAATAATCCTGTCTGGGCAACGATGATAGCACGTGTTTTCCTTCTGTTGAATAAGAATAATAGTGAGCAAGCGTCTATCCCAGAGTTTCGATATTATGCTGAAGCTGTGGAATTATGTAAAAACCGAGGTTTTACGAACTTTCTGATAAATTTTGACGCATGAATATTGACGTTTATATAAATAGTAATCATTTTTGTTTTCTTTACAATAATAATTTTAATGTTAGTCTAAAAGAATTCAAATTTGCTAGTATATTTTTTTCATTTCACTCTTCTTCAGTGAATTAGCGCCGAATTATGTCCAAAAGTAAATTAAAATTTTAATAGTTATAATTCTTGAATTAAAAGTGTATCATGAACATCAAAAATCCTGAAACATCATGAAAACATCATGAAAAGTGTATGATGTTTTTACCTTCCAAGAAGAGAAATTTCTTTCTTATTAAGTTGATTTGGATATTTTATATACACAATTCGATAAACATAATGTAAAAATCCGATTGCAGTACGAAGTTGAAGAATGATCGAGTATTTCCCGTATAACCAATATCAAAAAAATCTTCAAATACTCATAAATGTGTTATTTGGTTGTGGCATCGACTGGAAGTCACTTTCTGACGTTCGGACTAAAAAAAATCAAATCAAAATATTATATCTAAAGCCATGGTTCCTACTACATTTGGCAATATTTTTTCTCAACAATAGAAATTTCGATACTGGGCGGAATTGTCAGTCTTTTCTTCATTTATCAGATAAACTTGTTCTTCCCCAAAGGAAGAAGGACATTTTTGTAGCTTAAAGGGCTTAAATTTTCTGTCCTTCAAATATGTTCAATAAGGTGTTTCTGAAATATTGAATTAATAACGAATCCTTTCTATTAGAAATATGGTACCTCAAAACAGAATTACTACATGTGCCCTTGATCGACACGAATGTCGATCCAGTTTGACCTCTCTTGAGGTAAGGGCAGTCCAAGGCCCAACACCACTTCCGCAATATGGAAAATAACAATAACAAAACATATGAATAAGCCGTTCCGCCATGGCAGAGCGATCTCGACGGCGGTCTGCTGTGTGGTCGATGTGTCGGAACCTATGTTCGAATCCCAGCTTGGGCATGCTGTTTCTTTCTTCTTCTGTGTTTCGTCCGTTTCTACCTGGGACTTACCATCTCAGGATTTATTCTGTATATCTCATCCCCTTTACTGATTTTCCTAGCCTCCCCCTGACGTTGTCAGGTGGTGCTAGTACCGTGGTCCTTCGTTGGCCAGTGTCGGTACAAAAACAAAAACAAATGAATAAAGCATTAAATATAATAAAGCATTCGATCGAAACTATATAAACATTCATAATTTTATTCCAAGATTAATTAAGAATAAATTCCTATGAAAACGTTTTCCATTCTCAATTGTTTATTGTGATTCTAATTTTCTGAAATATTTAAAATATAAGAAAATCTAAATAGAAATCTTCAAATTAAACTTCATTGAATGGCGCTGCTAACAATTCCTGTTTCAATTTAAAAACCAAATTTCATAACACTGTTCAGCTTGAGGCAGAGGAAAAAGTGTGAAACCAGTTTATCACTTTCAAATTGTTAGAAAACTTAATTCTTAATAAGTAGAACCCCCCCCCCCCGTTTTTTAATTTTTTTCTTAATTAATTTTTAATTAATTAAGTCTTAATTAATATTTTCTTTTTTGCAATCAGTTTGTCTTTGATTGGACAAACTGTCTTTGATTGTCTTTGATTGGACAAACTGTCTTTGATTGCCTTTGATTGGAGTGTTTATTTACTGCATCTAAATAAACCCCTTTCTATAATATTAATATTCTATCAATTGGAATTGGACATAGATTAAGGAGATTAAGTAATGATAAATCTGACGGTGAAAATTCTGAGACAAAGATAAAAATATTAAAGATTTTGAAGCCAGGAAGTCCATACAATTGAATCAAATAAGAATGCCTTTTTGAGTCGAGCTGATACTCTGGGACGTCCGTTTCGAGCTTGTTGGGCTCTCCTCAGCCAGAGCTACTCAGCCCGTGCAAGAATCAAAAGGCATACGAGGGGAAGAATCGGGATTTCACGATGTAGACAGTGACCCCTCAATGAGTAAAAACAAGAAAATAAAAAACAAGAAC
>JAFIDM010000006.1:56699660-56734930 GCA_023159025.1 Thereuonema tuberculata
TCATGATTTCACTTCCCATATTTGTTATAAATTATTGTAGCTGAAGATGAAGAGAGGAAATAGTTTCTTCGAAAATTCCTTTATAAATAAATGTATTTTAAATTTATTTTTAATTTTACATTTATTTTGAAGATGATGATGATTAATAAACTATTTAATGTTTGTGGCCGAGACGAAACTACTGGTATTTTTAATGTGTTTAAATATTTTTTTAATCTTGTGTGTTGACCTCTGTATTTTGTAACTTATAATTTTAATTTGCTTTCAAAAATTTTGATGTACAAATTTTTGAACATCATAGCAATTCACAATATATTTTCATTCCTATAAAAAAGACACGAACTTGTATAGGAATAAAAACAAAACTCCCTTAAGTTTCAATATCTGGAATCTAAAAGGTTTTAAATACTTAAAATTCATATTATCATCTGTCTCATGGTAAATTAAATATTAATAGCTTCAATCCTATCTTCTATGTAATAAATTTAAATCAATTCGAATCCATTTTGTAAAACTCAGAATCCATTTGTAAAATCAATATTGAAATCATAGCCATAAAATCAAAACCATACGTTTGAAGTATTCCAATTTGTTTCTTTGAGCATTTTTTGTACTTCAGTCTCTAAAATAATTATCTATTTTAATTTTAAAAACTTAACTTTTTAGTATTCGTCTAAATCGGATACAGTAGAAAAGACAAGTGTATAAGTTTCTTCAACTTTATATTAATTTTCAATAGTTTCTTAGCAGATGTTGATTTGTTTTTTTCGTGACTAATTGAAATGCCTCCCACATCATTGAATCTAATATAATATTACTTACTGTTGCACCTAAGAGAGTGTAAGTAACACTTGCCAGTATTATGTTTTTAGGTCTTTTAGCATATAACACAGATCTAATATGTAACTTCGGTTTAATTACCTAAGATAACAGTATTTTCCATTTGCAAAAGCAAATATTCAAATCATAACCATAAAATCAGAAACATAAGTTTCAATTATACAGTATCTCGACAGCAAAAGGTAAGTGGATTTAAGAGGTTTATGCCAATAATACTGGATTTTCAAGTTCGGCTTTCAGAGCTTAATGATTTAGATTTAACAATACTGTATTTAGATTCAATCGTAATCTATTAATAACAATAACATCTTCCATCTATCAAAGACTTCATCTATCAACTATTCAACTTCACAAATTTGAAAGACAACTTCAAAGGAAATTGAAAGGTGTTTGCTCTTCTCTGGCTTAATTCAAAAGAAAATGAAAACAGCTCCTCTCCACTCATCGTTATCTATCATCATAAAATCTTATATTTCGTCTTAATATTTATTGTAATCGGACAGAACTTGATAGTCCGTGGTCGCTTCACTGCTTCTTTGCTAGATGTGATCACAAATGTATTCACTAAAATGTGTAATCTTTGATTGTTCTATATTCTTTAAAAGTTACTAAAATACGACAACACACTAAAATTTGCAACAACAATAAAAAGTTCATATTTACAATTGGAGACTTTCGAATCTACTGGAGATTCATTTTCATGCACAGTTATTTTCTAAAAGGTTCTAATTATATATATGCACAATTTTACAATTTACCAATAAAATAATGCTGTGATTAAATTATTAATGTAGAATAATTTAATAACTTTGAGTTGTAGTGGCTAATAAAGAATATTGCTTGAAACAATTTTATTTTTATTTATGTTGTAATGAGACTGAGAAAATTTAAATATTGAGATTAAGTGACGTAATGGAAAAGAGAGAAGAGATGGATCAGTGACGTCAGAAAGTGTCAGACGTTCGTTAGAGTTGGTAGCAGTTGGTTACAGGTAGCAGATGTGAGTAATTACTGTGCCGGGTTGGAATGAAAATGCTGTGCCTAAAGCATATTAATTTGGAAAATAAGGATTTCCAAAGAAGTAAAAGTTTAATCCCAGTAAGATTAAATTATTGTGAAAGAATAGCGGCGAGAAGTAATTCTGAAGTCGAATGAACTAGTCCGTTCTAAGGGAAAGCCGGCAGGTTGAAAGTCTTAGAGTGAATAAGACGAAGGTAATTTACGAAAGCCGAATATTACGTAGCAGCGTTAATCAAACGAAGAGATTAATATAGAAGAAAGGATTCTATCGAAGGAAACCGGACAATGTGGAGCGTATAAGACGCAAGTTCAATTAAATTGAAGAATTGTGAAAGTGGTTCCGTAAAATGGAAAATTCCGAAGATTAGGAAGCTGATATTTATTGGAAGATATAGTGTAACTATTTGGCCCTATATGATAAGTATTCGAGTGAACTGAATCTATTCTATTTGCAACATTATTGCCAGAACTATTAATTTAAGTGAGAAGCTAACCTGAACCCTGGAGAAAGGAGTGGAACGCTCCGAGCTGAGAACTGCAAAACCAGATTAATCATTCTCGAAGTAAGAGAATTTATGAACTGTATATTCTATTGTGCAATGGTAATAAATACCGTATAGATATTCAAGTGGAATAGTGGATAAACTATTACTGAATTTCCGTGGAAGTATTAACCGGAAGATTTGGAATAAGTTAATTACGAGTTGTGTTCTGAAGGAATGGACGACAACGTGATTCGAAGTCAAGTAAGAAGACATCCCATGACGAGAAAGGATAGCGCCATGTTCGAATAGTGAAGAAATGGATACAAGTGTGCTTCAGTGTTGTGTTAGTGAATTCAACATAGTAAAGTGAATTTAAGTGTGATACAGTGCAACATAAAAGAAGAAGTCAACTAGCATCTTCAAACCTGTAAGTAGTGAACTGTTATTTACTAGTATTTTGGATGGATCATAGAGAGATATTAATGAAGATAGAAGCGAAGCGTGATTCGTACAATGAAGTCATTAATAAAAGTGTGAGCCAAGTATTAATTCACATAAAGTGATATAAAAGCTATTAGAAGTGAAATAAGCAGTAGTAATTCACATACGGTGATAAAGTACGTAAGTTATATCGTAGTAACTATTATTAAAGGCAGTGTAACTGTGATTTATATTTCAGGCAAGTGATAGATTATTAATCAAGTGTGAAAGAATTGCTAGAGAAATATTTAATAGTGAGATTTAAATATTGTGAGCTATAGTGGAATTAATTATATTGAGTGAATAATTAATTAACTGAAAGCAGAATTAAAGAAAATCAATGTGTAGTGTATTTGATAGTGCAAAAGTGTGGCAGATCTATTAGTGTGTGAATCTGACTAAAGGAAGATAACTGTGATATTGAAGTGATTGACTATTTGAAATATTACGGAGTTAGTAATTATCTCCAATGTAAATATTGATTCCGAAATTTTAAAGATACCTAATTAAAATACAAGTATTTTAATAGCCTCTCGTTTTGTGTTCATTGCTCATTCACTCTGTTATTAAGTAGGGTTTCTGCTAAATCATTATATTATTATTCAAAATAATATTTATTATTCATTATGAATCAATCCAAACCAGCAAATAAGATATTCAAATTTTTCAGTTGGTGGTTGGTCAAAACCTCGATTACCAACTACGTCATGAGTTGCTTGAAAAGAATCCAGAATTCGCCCTCTACTGGTATCCTGTAGAACCTCAAAGAAAGAAAAAAAAAATTTGATATAAATCTTAACCATTAGTTAATTCCATAATTCTTTCTCTTTTAATCGTTTCTTTTATATTATTTTTTTGAATTGCTGCATATTTTTGAAATTTACTATTATTTAAATAATGTTGTATGTGATCATTAGAGACAAAGGAATTATAGGAACCCAGTAATTTCTTAAAGAAAGATTCAATAGCCTCTCTCTCCTGTTTATTTTTCCACTTATCTAATATCAAATATTCCTCAAATTTTCCAATATGACCCAATTCATACATATGATTAGCTATATAGGATCCATTTAAATTTCCAGTTTTTATACAACTGCGGTGCTACAACGTTTTTTCAAAGTTTGGTCACTGTTTCCTCATCAGGTACTAAAGGCACCGCCTTGTCGCTGCAACCATCCTCTTCTGTCCTCAGCCGTTCTCTTTAATTCATAATAGCTTCGGAATTCCAGAACCCTTTGTGTGTCCTCCAAGAATTTTCTTCTTGGTCTTCCTCTTCCCTTTTTTCCTGCAATTTTCCCTTCCAGAATAATTTTTAGAAAACTGTTATGTCTAATCATATGTCCCAAAAATTTTGTTTTTCTTTTCTCAATATCCTGTAATAGTTTTTTCTGTTCTTCCACCTGTTCCAAAACTTTTTGATTTGTCTTCTTATCAGTCCAACTAGTTTTTATCACTCTCCTCCATATCCACATCTCAGCTGCCTGAAGGCGATTAATCTCTTGTTTCCGTAACGTCCAGGTTTCACTGCCATACATCAGGATGCTCCATAAAAAAGTTTTTGCGAAGGCCTTTTTAGTTTCAATATCCAGATGGTTTGATGTCAGTATATTTCTTTTGTTTTGGAATGCTTGTTTCAAGATAGCTATTCTTCTTTTTATTTCCTCAGAACTTCTGTTATCATCTGTAATGTAGCTTCACAAATAGCAAAATTTTGCTACTTGTTCAATATTATTTCCTCCTATCTTTATAATTGCTTTCATTTTCTCCTTATTTTTATCAACTATCATTACTTAAGTCTTCTTTTTATTTATTTTTAAGCCCCAATTTTGTAAAGTTCTGTGTAGTAAATCAAGCATTTTATTCATTTCTTTTTCCGAATTTCCCAATACTGCAATATCATCTGCAAATCTTATGCAATGTATCTTTTTTCCATTTATACTAATTCCTTTAGTTTTAGCTTTCATAGTTTGGATTGCCTCCTCGATGTATAGATTAAACAAATATGGAGAAAGTGGTCATCCCTGTCTTACTCCTTTCTTAATTTTCGCTTCAGTTGTTGCCCCGTTGAAGTGAATGAGTGTACTTTGGCCCTTATATAATTCATCGATAAATCTTCTATCTTTCCAGTCGAATCCCTTCTCCTTCATAATTTTAAACAAATATTCCCACCTCACTGTATCAAATGCTTTCTCTAAATCTATAAATGTAATATAAATGTTCCTATTCCTTTCCATACTTCTTTCCAGAATCATTCTCAAAGCGCAAATTGCTTCCCTAGATCCTCTACCAGCGCGAAAGCCAAATTGATCTTCATCGAGATATTCATCAATTTTCCCTTTAATTCTGTTTTTGACTATAAATAGAAGGATTTTAGAAGCATGCAATACTAGTGAAATTGTTCTATAGTTGGAACATTTCCAGTATATTTCTAGTGTAATAGTTCTGCTTTTCACAAAATCCTCCGGTAATTCACCGGATTCATAGCAATCATTGATGACATTAAACAATTGTGTTTTTGCTCTATTTCCCGCATTTTTCAAAAGTTCAATAGGTATGTTATCAATTCCTGTAGCCTTTCCCTTTTTTATATTTTTAAGGGCCTGTTTAAATTCTTCTATCATAATTGATGGACCGAAATTATCTTTTCCGATTGCATAGTTTATACTTTCAATAAATCTGTTATCATTTTTTTCCATGTTATCATCATACAATTCTTCTATATACTCTTTCCATCTGTCACAGATTTCCTCATTATTTGATAAAATTTTGCCTTGTTTATCTTTGATCATAGTTGATCTTGTTTTTGTATTCGGTATTAATCTTTTAATTTTATAATACACTTCATTTTTTATAATCATCTTCAATGTTTTTAGTAATTTCTTTTGTCCATTTCTCTTTTTGATTCCTACATTTATCAGTTATTTCGTTTTTAATTCTCTTATAACTTTCTATCTCCTTTTTCTTTTTAAGCTCATTTCTTTGTATTATTAACTGCATTATTTCCTCTGTCATCCATGGCTTTTTTGGTATAAATTTCATTCCTCCTAATATTTCTTCTGATGCTTTTCTTATTCCCATCTTTATATTTTCCCAGAATCAGAAGGAAGAATCATCTATTAATTGGTTAGTCCTTTCCTGATATTTTTTACATATTTTTTCATCTTTCAATTTCTCTACACACCACTTTTTCTGTCCCAATTTCTTAGTTTTCTTAAACCTAATATTACATTTTGCTATTACTATCTTGTGGTCACTATCAATCTCTGGGCCAGGTATAGCTATGACTAGATTTTACTTGATTTCTATATCTTTGTTTTACCAGGATGTAATCAATTTGATAACTTTCATCATTTGGGGCTATCCAAGTATATCGCCTTCTTACCGGGACCTCGAAGAAAGTATTAGAGACTATTAATCCATTTTGTTTAGAAAATTCAATCAATTTTTCACCTCTTGCATTCATTTTGCCTAGTCCAAACTTTCCTATTATTTCTGTATCTGTAATAGATCCAACAACAGCATTAAAATCGCCCAGTAGTATTATATTATCTTTCTTTTTGTTAATTTTAATAATTCTTCAATTTTTTTTCTTACAATTTTTCCACTTCTTCATTGTATACCTTCATTGATGTGGGAAAATTTCATTAAAATGGATGCAGTGGTAACAAAATTATTTGGTTTTTAACGTATGTTTTGTTAGAATTTCAGTTGTCGAGGTCAGTTCCCAAGAATAAATTTTCATGGAAACAACATGGAATGACAAAATGAACTAATATTTTCATCCAATTTCAGTACTTTTGATTCAATGATACCATTGAGAACCGTTGGATCTACCTTAATAGGTTAATTATATCGAGTTACAGACAGACAGACAGACAGACAGACGAACTTAGCTAATTTATATGTATAAATGTTCAAATACATATATTTGATTCGATTGATGATGATTTGAATTTTTTTTTTTTAATTTTATCAGACCTATTTAGGTGTACTTCTTACCTGTACACCTGTAATATAGGTTCTGAGAATTTAATCTAAAGGATTATTTTCCACCCAAATAGAAAAACGAAATACCAACCATATCTAAAGTTCAATTTATCTAAAGAATAATTATTATTTTTGACTCATAACGCCGAAAGGCATTTAAAACTCACCTTTGTAAAATCTAAATACTGCGCTAACTTGTGAACGAAGCTTCTACGGCAAAAATGGTTTTGAGTTTCAAAATCAGCGTAAAAAACTGAGTAAGTATGCCAAATTTCATTAAAATCGGTGTAGTGGTAACAAAATTATTTGGTTTTGAATGTATGTTTTGTTAGAATTTCAGTTAAAATTTCATGGAAACAACATGGAATGACAAAATTATTATATATTATAAAAGCGTTATTTTGTCTGTCACAAGACTTTACGTTTTTCCAATTTTATGACCAAACTATAAGAGATAGAGTGGTAATGTAAATGGATAAAATGTAGATCTTTTTAAGACAAACAAATTGCTACAAAAATATTTCGAAAAAAGTTCTTTGGCTTCCAAGATGGCGCCTTTTAAAGGATCAAATTTTGACTTTTTCTCAATTTAAACGAAAAGTATAAAAGATGGAAGAGAACATTATATTGAGAAAATGTTGGCATTTGAAAGTTCTATCGAACGATATATCACTTATTCACAAACGCTTCAGCGTTTGCAAGATACATGCAAAAATGTGAATTTTCGGTGTGTGACGCCGACCCGCAATACATCCGATTTATTGGAGAAGCCACAACGGGCTGGGAAGTTATATATTCTCCGACGATCGCAACATTAATTTGCTAAATAAATAAAGTTTTTTTTTTAATGCTATATATGCAAGGGTTCCGGAGCGAAGCGACGGTACCCGGCTATTATTATTATATATTATAAAAACGTATATTACAAAACGTTATTCTATCTGTCATTCTGTAAGCAAAATGCTAAATTACAAATTACTAAAATGTTACAGAAATAGAGAATCTATTCATAAAAAATGAAAATATATTGAACAACTGTCCAACTATACTGATTGGCGACGTAAATACAGATATTTTCAAAATGAATAAAAACAATGTAGTACAGAAATACGTAAAACTTATGTTCAATAATGGTTTCAAAAATCGTCTTTACGGAACAACAAGAAACTGTACAATTCATGGAAATACGAAAACAAATACAGATCATATTTTCATAAATAAACATGATATCAAAACACCAGGAATAATATGTAAAGAACGAATCGGATAACAGTTGAAAATGAGAAAATAACACATCCAAATATATAATCTATAAAGAACTAATCAATGATGTTAACAAAACAAAATTCATGAAAATCTACATATATAAAAGGAAAAGTCCTGACTCACTCACTCACTGACTCATCGACGCCCACCCCAAACCCTTGGATCTAGAAAGCTGAAATTTTGCATAGAGGTTTCCTTTATGATGTAGACAAGGAATAAGGCCGGATTTTTCGAAATTCGGGATAGGGAATAATCTGGCAAACTGACGATGAAGTGTATGGCGGCAACCCCAGGTGTGTGGCGCCAACCCGCAATACACCTGAATTAAGTGGAGAAGGGCACAACGGGCTGGAAAGTCGTATATTCTCCGATCTCAATATTAATTTGCTAAATAAATAAAGTTTTTTTTTTTTTTTAATGCTATATACGCAAGGGTTCCGGAGCGAAGCGACGGTACCCGGATAGTATATTATAAAAGCGTTATTTTGTCTGTCAATAAGACTTTACGTTTTTCCAATTTTGTGACCAAACTATAAGAGATAGAGTGGTCATGTAAATAGATAAAATGTAGATCTTTTTAAGACAAACAAATTGCTACAAAAATATTTCGAAAAAAGTTCTTTGGTTTCCAAGATGGCGCCTTTTAAAGGATCAAATTTTGACTTTTTCTCAATTTAAACGAAAAGTATAAAAGATGGAAGAAAACATTATATTGAGAAAATGTTGGTATTTGAAAGTTCTATCGAACGATATATCACTTATTCACAAACGCTTCAGCGTTTGCAAGATATATGCAAAAATGTGAATTTTCAGTGTGTGACGCCGACCCTCAATACATCCGATTTATTCGGAGAAGCCACAACGGGCTGGGAAGTTATATATTCTCCGACGATCGCAACATTAATTTGCTAAATAAATAAAGTTTGTTTTTTGAATGCTATATATGCAAGGGTTCCGGAGCGAATCGACGGTACCCGGCTATTATTATTATGTATTATAAAAACGTATATTATAAAACGTTATTCTGTCTGTCATTCTGTAAGCAAAATGCTAAATTACAAATTACTAAAATGTTACTGAAATAGAGAATCTATTCATAAAAAATGAAAATATATTAAACAACTGTCCAACTATACTGATTGGTGACGTAAATATAGATATTTTCAAAATGAATAAAAACAATGCAGTACAGAAATACGTAAAACTAATGTGCAATAATGGTTTCAAAAATCGTCTTTACGGAACAACAAGAAACTGTACAATTCATGGAAATACGAAAACAAATATAGATCATATTTTCATAAATAAACATAATATCAAAACACCAGGAATAATATGTAAAGAACGAATCGGATAAGAGTTGAAAATGAGAAAATAACAGATCCAAATATAATCTATAAAGAACTAATCAATGATGTTAACAAAACAAAATTCATGAAAATCTACATATATAAAAAGAAAAGTCCCGACTCACTCACTCACTGACTCATCAACGCCCACTCCAAACCCTTGGATCTAGAAAGCTGAAATTTTGCATAGAGGTTTCCTTTATGATGTAGACAAGGAATAAGGCCGGATTTTTCGAAATTCTTACGGGATAGGTAATAATCTGGCAAACTGAATAATCTGGAGCGAAGCGACGGTACCCGGCTAGTGAACTAATATTTTCATCCAATTTGAGTACCCTTGATTCAATGGTACCATTGAGAACCTTTGGATCTATCCTAATAGCTTAATTATATCGAGTTACAGACAGACGGACAGACAGACGAACTTGGCCAATTATACAAGTTGATTATCTTCTGTTTTTTATGATCAATCGGATACGTCATTTTGTTATTCATACAATAATCCAATTTAATATCAGTTCTCTGAAAAATCTTACTTAGCTGTTTATGTACGATAGGATGAAAAGGGACAGCTTTAACATTTCGATAAATTCTTTTTTGAATTAATTGTTTCGATTTTTCCTTAAATTTCAAAGATTTCTTTGAAGTTATTAATCTTTATTAAGCTGAAAGCAGACATAGAGCTTTTGAATAAGTAATTTTTTTCACTCCAGATTACATAACCTTTTTAATTCTTTTCTTATAAATTCATCAGATAATCACGAGAATAAATTCAAAGGAAATTACTGTACGAATACTGTAAGAATTGGATTCACACAAATCCTACTTTAAATTTAATAATTGTCAAAATTATTAAGAAAAGCAGCTCATTTCCATTATATAAATAAAAAAATTAAAATTGAAGTTATCATTTAATTTATAAAAATGAATGTTTCTTTATTTGGTTGTTCCGTATGCGTTCCTATATCATTCATCAGATTGCGATGAAACTTTGGTGAGTTGTTGTGCGCACGCCCGCGAAGGTTTCTGAATTAGTAGAACCATTTTAGAACATCTGGTGCGCGAGTCGTTTCAACAAATGAGTGTATTTCCGGTTTCAATGTTTGCAGTTTCCGGTGCGACTCGCATTTGCAATGACCATCAACAAAGCACAGGGACAATCCTACAAGTGTGTGGACTAAATTTGGAAAATCCATGCTTCACCCATGAACAGCTGTATGTGGCCTGCTCACGCGTCGGAAAACCTTCTGATTTATTCGTGTATGCACCGGATGGAAAAACAAAAAATATTGTGTATCCAAAAGCACTTCAATAAACATAATTAAAACACAAACACTTTCTTTCTTTGAGTGGCATTGCAACGCATGCCGGGTACAGCTAGTGATATATCAAACCATGTGCATTTTCATTGATTTTCCGGTTTTAATATAAAATCACTGAATTTCAATGTTTTAAAAATTATTTCAGGCTCAGGATAACTCTGATTCTAATTTACCTGAAGGAAGTTCCATGTATGAAATTGCAACTATTGAAGGGAAATGCTTATCTGTGCTGCTAAGTAAGTACACTGTCATATTGGTTTTATTCAAAAGTAGATACACTGAAACGTATGAGATTTAATCGAATTTTGAAAGTTTAAAAATACCTAATTATAATTTTTGTAAATTTCAAAAATTATGCTAAGCCAAAATTAGCTTAAGTAATGGAATTTGGGATTAATGGGCAAAGTTATTCATAATAGAATATTAAACTTTTAATTGTCACCAACGTAGTTCGCGCCTCGATGCTTCCGCTTAACCCTTTCTCTCCTTTCCTTCCTTCCGCATCTCATTTCTTGTATAATCCTCTACATATTTCCAATCTTCCTATATTTCTGCCTTCCGATCAAATCCTGGTGTTGCAAGGGTTCTCTTTCCCTTATTCCCCGCCACCACGGCGCCCTTATGCCAATTAGTGCTTTTATGATCGGCACACAAAGACAACTGCCCCGTGAAGCCTGTTGTTTCCGACTTTTAAAAGCCGATTCCCCTCTCTCTCTGTTATACATTGCATCAGAGTCCTGCTTAGGAGTCCTGCTTCAGAGTCCTGCTCATAGGGGGGTAAAACAAAGGGAAAGGCCACCTGAGACTATGTAAGTGATGCCACCCCTTCTTGACCAGAGGCTACGGTGGAGACCAACACCTCGCTGCTTGGAAGGAAAAGAAAAAACAGACAGAAGGCGAATGAGAGTGGCAGGGAGTAGATCCACAGCCCTGTGCGATCTCCCTTGCTTCTTTGAGCCATCTCGCCCTTCTGATCGTCGAGTCCCCAATCCAGTGCCGCGCAAAGCGGGGGTGCCAGGGGTGCACGGCACCCAGGCGGCACGTCTTGAGGGGCGGTGGGTGGCAAATAATTTTGTGTAGAAATACTAATGGAAAAATATATATATTTGTTTTATTATGAAAAATATTAAATTTAGGCTAAAATAAATTTAGGTTATTGGGGGCGGCAACTTTTGCCTGCCACCCCGGCGCCAACAAACCTTGGCGCGGCCCTGCCCCGATTAGAGGTAGAAAAAAATCGCCGAAATGAGCACCAGGATACTTCGTGCCCTCCTACATTCCCGCTGCTCTTAGATCCTCCGACAAGAAATCGAGCGGACCATCCCGAGCAGGCGCTCGTCTCCTGTTCTCCAGAGCCGGCAGATGAGCACAAGATCAATGTCGGCAGCGAAGACCCCTCCACCGGACACCGCAGATCATCCCGATTCCTCGGCCTTACCTGTGCGTTACTGAAGCCCGGCACTGTGAGCCATCCCGTTCTCTTTATTTTTACTCCCTCTCATTCCCTCCCCTTTAGTTTCAATAAAGCCCTCATTTCATACTGTGGCTACTCTCTTTGAGAAGGCGCGGGCCACGGATATTTCCTCTTAGCTTGGCTAGCTTCCACTTTTCCTTCCAGACCAATATCCTCACTCCCTTGCCCCTTACACATCTCACCCTTTTATCCCGTGATCGTGGCTTGTTAGGGAGAGCACTCGATGGCTTACGCCTTAAACATCACGTGACATAATAACACTTTATTCTTTTCGCTTTTGCTAATAGTTCAGTAACACTGAAGTAAATGTGTATCGAAAAGCTGGATTTTTTTCCAATAAGTACCTGTTAGAAAGTTATTTAAGTTAGATTTTTTTTGACATTGTTTAGAAAACTAATTTCCTAATTAAAATAATATTGCCTTAATAACTAATCATATTCAACATATTAGATTTTGAAAACGAAATATTTGAAGTTTTTCTCAGAATTCTAATGATTATTTCGTATTAACTAAAGTTCATTTTTCACTTCAATCAATATTGTATTTATTGTTCATTGCCATTATATCTACTTTTTATATTTTCAGCTAAAATTCGATATTTTGAGTTAAAACTTTTTAGGTGAAAATTTAAATATCACAATTATATAAAATGTAAACTGCAGAAATATAAAAAAGTTGACAATATGAATAAAGAAAATGAACTGAAAATGTTTGACATTAATGTTAGAGTAATTGATCTAGCATTGATTAGTGAAATATTTCAGTGCACGAATTCTGTAGCTGGCAATGAGGCATTTACTTATTTATAACAATTTTGGATATGTCATTGATAATTATTTTCAACATCTGTAATTTACTTTTGAGATGTGATAAATGCAAACGGATCTGTCTTAAGCGTTCTCTAAAAGCTTTCAGAGATGGGAAGCGTGGAATAAATTCTGAACTTATTACAACCTACAACAGTACAGGCGTTAAAAATACTGAACACTTGAATTTATTAATAATAATAATAATAATAATAATAATATTAATTATAGTTATTATGAGAGTAAAATTCGGCAGGACACACATGACTATAAAACATTTCTACATATTAAAATTTACATGATTTCATCTTGATGAAAATTACCTGTTTCATCTTGATTCATCGTTCTGTGATCCACATCCAGATGTCGCTTCGGTCGACCCATGTGTTCGTGCCTCACTCATTAGTTGAAGACGCCCCTATATTCCCTTATTGATTGTTATTATTTTTTGTAACTTGTCAAAGTCTTGCTGGTTCAAGACGAAACCGGTAGTTCTCATGTAAATTTTAATATGTATAGCCAACTGGGAAAATTTGAAAATAAACAGAATTAACGATTAATTTCAGTGTACACTGGAATGAATGTTGATTGATCAGAACACTAAGAAAATATATAAGAATAAATAGAATAAAATAGGATAAATAGAACTATGATACAAATACAACTATAAAAATCATTACAAATATCCCCCTTCCAAGATTTTTCGTCCCCGAAAATTATATACAAAGAATACAAGATAATAATAAACAACAATAATGATAATTTAAAAAATGGTACTGTATATGGTACTGTAAATAAAAATACTGAGCTCACGGAAAAAAAAAATTATTTACAACTATTCACAACAACAACTATTTACACAATGGAAATTCAGATGTAACATCGTATCCAGTTATAATCCGAAGCACTGAGCGAGAAAACAAAAATTTCCTCCAATTGTTCGTAAAAGTTCAATAAATGTTCATAAGTTCACTATAAATTTCATTAAAAGTTGATTATCACTATATTAGTCCTTGGATAATCCTTAGAGCACTGAGATCAGGTTCTGGTCAGGACTCTATCTGATTATAAGATAATTCCATCAGGTACGGGGAGCAGAATGTTCTGTGTCTCTGGCATCAGAGGTTTTGGCTTCGTAGTTTCTGTATCAGCAGCAGCAAGGTAGGGCTTTAGGAGGGCGATATGGATCACTTCGGGATGAGGGCGCGAGATCGTACAACTGGGAGCAGGGATCACCTCGTAGGTCACTGGTGATATCACTCGGAATGGTCCATACCTTCAGTGGAGTAGCTTCTCGGCCAAGGCGACTCGACGGGTAGGAATATGTACCCGTACGAGATCAGCAAGACGAAAAGCTAGTGTTCTGTGCTCTGAATTGTAACGGTACATGTTGGTGTGTTGGACATCTCTGATATTTATCCGGGCCAGCTGATGCGCTTCGTCTAGTGATGCTTTAAGGAGGGAAGGATACTCCTGTTGTGGCTCAAGTTGTGTTGGCAGTAAGGTGTCGATCATTGTAAAGGCGTTTCTTCCATGTAGGAGATAGAACAGGGTGTAGTCTATGCTCTGTTATACCGATGAATTATATGCGAATGTTATGAAAGATAGTATGGAGTCCCGATTGCTGTGTCGACGTCAACATACCTGGATATCATGTCTGCCAGGGTTCTGTTGAATTTCTCTCAGAGACCATTGATTTGTGGGTGGTAGCTCGAAGTTTTGTGATGGATCGTTCGGCACTATTGAAGTGTTTCTGCAAGCATTGTGGACATAAACTGTGATTCTCGGTTCGATAAAAGAATCTGCGGTGCTCCATGTTTTAGCATAATGTCCTCCACGAAAAATTTCGCTACTTTTTATGCGGTGGTGACAAGGCTCTGGTGACTGAATACTTGGTGAAGTGATCGATTGCAATTATGATCCATCGGTAGACAGCGGTAGAATTTAGGAAGCGGTCTAATAAATCTATCCTTATTTGGTAAAATATTGTTTCAGCGATAGGTAAGGGCTGGAGGTTGCCAGGTATAAGTTGCGATGGACTCTTCCTCAATTGACAGGTGAGACATCGGGTGACGAAACGATATACAGCCTTGCTTCATCCCGGCCAAAAATACTTTTGGCGGATTCGAGCGATCGATTCGAGCGATCGTCACTCTACTAAGGTGGGCAGCCGTCGGATTACAGTGATAAACTTCGATGACAGTTCTGCGGAAGTGGCTTGGAATCACAAGTAGTAGCGGGTTGGAGGTTGATTCATAACTTCTTCTGTATAGGATGTCATCTTTCAATTCGTATCCGTGTTTGTCGGGTTGTTGTGATGCTTGAAGCTCTATGATGTGCCTCTGAAATCGAGGTCTGCAAAATGAGAAGATGCCCGCAACGGAAGAAACCCAGTAGGCTTAGCTGGACTGCGATTAGCTGTGTCCTGGGCATATAAATGTCACAATGGCAAAGCCATTTTCACTTATAGTGACACGTTGGAACAGCAACTGATGGATGCCTCAGATAGGAAAAAGGCTGTTAGACAGCATATTGTTAAGTAAGAAAAACAACCCAAGTAATGTTAATTTAAATATAGTATTTCGAGACCAATGAAGGTTCGTTAGCGACTGAGACAAATTACGGCTATCAAAAAAAATAATAAAAAAAAATATAAAAACATGAGATTTTGAAGGGGAAAAAATACTAATGAAAACATAATAAAAGATAATTCTGCTCGGCAGTTCAGGTGTTGCCCAAATATCTTTATAATTTTGTAGGCCAACAATCAACAGACGCAACACTAACACTTTAAGTCACGTTGCACTAACCACTGTTGCACTACAAGTAGGATCTCAGTGTTGTTCCGCTGCGATGTCAATTGATTCATCCAGGGACTGAATTGCATTAATGGAGTTTGGTTGTTGCTCGTTAGATTGAACAAGATATCTCGATAGATAATCTGCGTCAAGATGTTTGACTCCGGATTTGTAGATAATGTCCATATTGTACTCTTGTAATTGCAGAGACCATCTCGATAATCTGCCAGTGGGATCTTTAAGATTGACTAGCCAACATAATGCATGGTGATCAGTAACTACGGTGAACTCATGGCCGTACAGGTATGGTCGGAACTTGGCAACTGCCCATACAACTGCCAAGCATTCCTTGTGTGTAGTGGCATGATTTTCCTCGGGCTTTGTCAATGTTCTGCTCGCATAAGCTGCTACATGTTTTTCTACTATAATTTGCACTAATATGGCTCCGATTCCATAATTTGAGTTGAGTTGGGGCTGTCTCATCGAAATTTGCGAGGATTGGTTTGGTGACGAGGACTTTCTTCAGTGTGTCAAATGCTACTTGTTGTTCCTCCTTCCATGTAAATGGCTGCGTTTTCTTCATAAGGACGGATAATGGGCGGGCGATCGTGGCAAAGTTGGGAATGAACCTTCGATAGTATGAAAATAATCCATAAAAACTCCTTACTTGCTTCTGATTGACGGGCGGTGGGAAGTTGTTGACTATGGCAATGGTGTCTGGATTCGGACGAATTCCATTTTGGCTTATTATGTGACCCAGGATCGTAACTGCACGAGGGGCGAAGATATACTTCTTTAGATTTAGCTTCAGATTGTCGGTGTTAAGGCATCCTAAGACGGTGTCAAGTTGTTGTAAGTGCTCCTCGAAGTCGTATGAATGGATGATGATGTCCCTTTAATCCATGGAGTGTTGTCTACTAAACGTTCAAATGTAGCCTAACGTTCAAATATAGTTCAAATGTAGCATTACACAGTCCAAAAGACATTACATTGAACTCAACGTTCTTGTGACTTCGTCTTGGATTATTTTTCAGTCTTTGTTCGAAACTGTATGGCTTCTGTTTTATTGGCTTGCTATCACCGGTGTCAATTGTGTGTTTCGGAGCTTCTTGTGTATTGTTGCAGGATTTGGTGGTTCAAATACAGTCCTATGTTGTTTTAGAAGCTTGTGATGGTTGCAATTCTCTATCCAAAAGATTGTTAACAGCTGATCGTTCACAGTTGGCTTCACTGCATTGCTCGAGTGGTCAGTGGAGAGACTTGAGCTTGGTTATCACTGACGTTCCGAAACACGGAGAAATTAATTGGACAGTCGCTATTTTGGATTTGACGGCAATTGTCAATGGGAATCTGCTTGTGTTAGTTATCCAAATTTGAGTAATTTTATCGTCCAAATTGCACACTGTTGCTGAGATATAACAATAATGGAATAAGCATTGTTTTTCTGTAGTGGTTCTACAATAATCAGTCAATTGATGAAAGTGTCACAATTTGCTGCAATTCTAACTGCTGACAAGGGAGGAAGAATGGTCGTTTCAACAGTGCACAAATAGTGGGAAGCCATTTATCCGTTGGACTTTCCAGATGAAGAACATCGTTTGAACAGTCAATGATTGCTTTTGTCAATTTTAGGAAATCCCATCCTAGGATAACATCGAAACTAGTCTTCAGCTACTAGAAATTCAAATGGTATGACGGTTCCATTAAATCGAAGCCTGCCGGTAGTTTTGCCTAAGACGAGTAGCTCTTTCCCCGTTTCACCTCAGAGCGCCGATAAGCTCATAGGGGTAATGACTTTACACCATTTCTTTGAAATGTTTCTGAAATTAAGTTTACTGTAGCACCAGAATCCACAAGAGCTTGGGTCGGTTGTTCATCGAAGTACAGGGTGATGATATTATTGTTCAGGTCTGCTGAAGCATTTGCGACAAATCTGCCATCACCAGTTGTCGTTCGGCTCAGTTTTCCGAAACTATGGGTAACAAGCTACGGCTGTTTCGTAGTTCTGTGGCTTGTACAAAGTCTGATTATGTCCCTGTCGGTACGGTGTTGGATAGTGTCTGCTATTCGCCGGTGATGTTGATCTGCTGTGTATATGTGGGGCGGACAGTTTCTCTGTAGACTGGGGCATCATACACTGGTTGATACTGTTGTCTTTGGCGGGGTTGGTATTGGTAGTGAGGTGCTGGTCGCTCGGCATTTTGACGATTACGGCAATGCTTGATCACATGCCCAACTTGGACATAGACTATACCCGCAATTATACTCAATCAAGAGTTTCAGCGGTAGAGGATTTAAGATCCTGCAATCTAGACTGGGTCGAAACCACCAACCCCGGAAAGTAAGGCCCACAGAAAGAGGAGGAGAGAAGGCAGCGAAGGACTGTTCGTAAGGGGGTTAGAGTATACCCACAGACGGCGACATACACATGAGACTTCACAGATAGATAACATATAGTGTTCCCACAGCAATTCCCTAGGGAATATACTGTAAAAAACAACGGCGAGCTCCCTCACGGGCGCGGCTGCCAGTACCGACGCCAAAGCCGGGAGCTCCTTGCAGTTCTGATGGACTGCTGGGACGGGTTAACTCCTAGCCTCGGCCGCGAAGGATTATTGAAACAAGCTGCAACAATGTAGTTGCACTCGGGTATATTCACGAGGAGTTGCCATCATAACTATGGTGTGGGTCGGCCGAATAGTTAGATGCTCTTTTACCAGTTCTGCTTAGCTTTTATATTTCTTACACTTCTGAAAGACTCAATTGGCATTTGGGCGGATTGCCGGAGAGAGTTCCTAACCCGGAGGAGGTTCCTTGAGCCAAGCAGCGGCAAAGCGACAGAACTCGATTTCAACGTCGAGAAGCTCTGACATCTGACAGGGCGCGGGTGAGCCACTGGATAGAAGCGTTCGTTCCAATTTTGCCCTGTTTCTCAGTCGATACTGGCTCTCACATTTCCACAGAACATGCGTTACCGTTTCGGCCTCGCCAGTGTTACAACGTTCGCATGCTGGACTCTCGTAGTCCGTGCTTGGCTAGATACGCATTGAAGAAGCCATGTCCTGTCATAAACTGGTTTTGGGCAGAATCGGAGAAGAGCGAGTCTGTATTGACTTGCGGCATGAATGTTAACAGAGGCCGGCCTTTGGGAGAGTTGGCCCACCTATGCTGCCATTGGTTCACGCACTTCTGATAGCGGAGCTGGCGAGCTCTGCTTTTGGGCAAGGGCCCATCAAAAGTAACATCCGGCAGAGCCGGGGCTTGTTTCGCAAGCTTATCGGCATATTCATTCCCTAAAGTGCCAACGTGTGCCCTAGTTCAAAAAAGTTGGCATACAATCCCGGCCGAGTCGAGTTCGGTATTGGTTTCCGTCACTTTCCATCCCAGCAAAGTCTTGCTGGTTCCCCTAACTATAGAGCTAAGTGCGGCTTTACTATCGGATACCATGGCAAACTTTCCTTGGTTGTCCCAAAGGTGTTCGAGTCCTCAAAGAAGTGTCGAGTAAATCGCGCCGAGTTGGGCCTGAAATACACTCGATTGGTCCGGGAGCCTATGTTTGCACGAATCTAGCAGCTCATGGTCCGAGTCGAAGCACGCAAAGGCGAATCCGGTCCTCTCATTGGCCTTGGACCCATCCATAAAAACTACGGCTCGAAAGGCAGTCAGGTTACCATCCCAGTCTGTGACTGGGCGGCTCTGAATGGTTGCCGGATGCGTCCAGGTTGGAATCAAGTGGCTGCCGTCGTACCTCTCACAGCTCGGCGTAGTACTCAGGTCCGGCAGAGGCTAAGATATCTAGAGGGATTTCCCCACTCAATACGGACAGAGACTCGTTCGCCACTGTGCGATAGCAGCGGGTGATCGCTCTTAGAAACGGTCGAGCTAACGCCTGTAGGCTGGCCCGTATTTTCACATTTGAGGCGGACTTACCTCAAACTTCGGCTGCATAGGGTACCTTTGTGCATACTACCGAATCATAGAACAATTTCCGAGACTTTGGAGCAATACCGCCCGACAGCGGGGTGATGCCCGGAAGTCGGTGGACCATGGTTGTTATTTCTGACCGTATCTCCCTCACATGCGCCTGCCAGCCTAAATTCTTGGAGAGAGTCCCCCCCCAGATTCTTGCGTGCTGATTTGAAAGCAATTCGTTTTCCACATACATAATAGATGGGGAGGCGCAAGATGGCTCTCCCGGCAGCTACCATAGCAACGGATTTTTCTGGGGAAATTGTTAAATGATGTCTGGAGGCCTACTCTTCAATTAAGACCTGAACATTCTGCCAAGCTCGTTCAAGGTTATGTCTGGAGGTTGCCGTTAGGATGGCGTAAGCCACGAATTTGTGCGTATATCCTAGGTCCGGCCCCTCATGAATGGCAAGCGCGCATTCTGAGAGTAGTTCGTCACAGACGAGGTTCCAGAGTAAGGGTCCCAGACAGGATCCCTGTGGACATCCTCGGTTTGAAGGTGTTTTGGCTGTGCCCAAGATAAGCTCCCTTTCCCGGAGAAAGCTTCTTACTAGGACGGCAAGATTCCTGGGACAACTTTTTGCTCTGAGCATGCATTCGATACTGGTGTGTAGTAAGGACCCGATCGCATTTTTGATATCAAGAGAAACGAGAACGACGTAGTGGCCTAGCGCCTTCCCCGCCTCAATCCTCTCGGTAACAAACTTCAGGGCGTCTGTTGCCGATCGGCCTTTCCTGAATCCAAACTGGACCTGTGACAACAGCGTTTTAGATTCAAGAAAGTAGATTATTCTCTGTTCAAGTCTGTCTAAGACTTTCCCCAAGATGGAAAGGAGACAGATCGGTCGAACCGAACCTTTTTCCCGTTTTGGGATCAAAACAACTCGAGCCTCCTTCCAAACTTTGAGAAAACACCCCTCTCAGAGGCATTTATTCAAAAGAGCGAGCCTTCTTCCCCAACGGCCTCAAAGCTGTATGGAAGTGCTCGACTGGGGAACAAATCCGTACCTGCTGCCGCCGACGGGTTTAGCATTTGGACGACAGAACCGAGCTCAGCCAGGGAGAAAGCCTGATCGTCCAATCAAGCAATGTCTCTTGAAAAGGGGCAAGTATGGCATTGTTCTCCTCTGCTGTTAGCTCATCTCGTGGGAAGAGACTCTGTATAAGATGTTCCGCCGTTTCCTGTTTTGTCCTCGTCCACTGACCAGATGGGAGCAAGACCGGACTAAGTGGAGTCCGTACCCTCAGCTTTCCGCTAAGGATCTGGAAGGGCTTGGAGAAGGAGTTCTCGGTAGATCTTGTTCGCAGAATTACTTCCAGGAATCCCACTTGGCTTTTTGCATTTCCCGTTGGTAACTCTTTCGTGCCTTCTTCCAATCCTCGCGTAGTGCGTTCAGACGAGGGGGTGCCCCTCGTTTTAGCCTTAACTTCGCTTTCATCATGAGTGCCCTTTGCCGAGCGAGGGATGGATTCCACCAAGTTGGCATTTCAGAATTCCTTCTCGGCGGTTTCCCGATTGGAATCGAGGCCTCACAGGCATCCAAACAGATTTTACTGAACAGAGCTGCGGCCCAGTAGAAACAAATGGATTTGTCCTGGGCTGTCCACCATTCCTCTAGTTGGCGACGGGGTTGGCCTTGAGTTTGACGGCGGTGCTAGCCTCTCTGCCGGTCAGAAGTTGCATAGCTGCAGGGGGAGTTTGTCTCGTCTGTGGTGAACAATTGTTGGTTATTGCGTTGACTGGAACCATCAGCTGTTGGATTTGTTGTTGGAGGGCGGCGATTTGTTGCTGTAGTTGTGTGATCACATCATTTTGTAGCGTAACCAAGGGGTAAGATGCTGGTTGCACTTCGATCGAAACCACATTAGGAAGTCGCTTGAAGGTGTTGGTGTTGGCCAGTCTGTTTTGGCGCATTCTTTCGTTTCGTCGGCAGTCCTCCAGGAATGTGGCTGTATTGTCGACTCTAATCGCCAATAGTAGAGAGTAAACATCCTCGGCAACCCCTTTCATCAGGTATTGAAGCTTTTCAGCGTCCGTCCTATTGGGATTTGTTGCTCTACACAGGTCGAAAACGTCTTGGGTGTACTGCTCGAAGGTTTCAGTAGCGGTTGGTGCCCTCTGCTCCAACTTTTTCTTGGCGTGTTTCGAACTGTCGTATGGTGTATTGAAATTTGCCGTGAATTGTTGTTGAAACACTGGCCAGCTTGTGATTGTTGATGCATTGTTTTCGAACCATTTCCTTGAGGTGCCAGCTAGGGAAAAGTAAACGTTCATCAATTGTGCTGCCTCGTCCCATGCGTTGAATCGAGCGATTCGGTCGTAATCTTCTAACCATCTGCAGGGGTACTCATCCGAACGGGCATAGAAGATGGTGGGTTCCCTTAATTGGAGGGGTTGTGACTAGAGTAGCTGCTACAGTGGCATAGGTTGTAGTTGAAATATCGGGCATTGTATCTACAGGTGGGAGACCACTTAAGTTATGGCTCTGTCGGCGGCAGGAGGCTCATTTCCAGTCGGCTGGGAATAGTGAAAGTTCGGTAAAGGCAAAAAGCAAGGTTTCGGTACAAAATTGTGGTGATTGTTTCGGTCTCTGGTTCGTGAAATGAAGAATAGACTGAAGCTAGTGGGAGTTCTAATGGAATCTGAACTGGATCTGTTTATTCATGGTTAATCAGGGGTTTAAATAAACTTATGTACAGGGATGCTATTGGTTGATGTGCTTTACAATTGATTTGGAGATTTAAATAACATGTGATCTTCAACTGAATTTTAATTGTAGCTTTAAATTACGACAAATCAGGGAAAAGCACGGCGACTGGGAAAATTTGAAAATAAACAGAATTAACGGTTAATTTGAATGTATAATGGACTGAATGTTGATTGATCAGAACACTAAGAAAATATATAAGAATAAATAGAATAAAATAGGATAAATAGAACTGTAATACAAATACAACTATAAAAATCATTGCAATTTGAAAAAGATTTAATGAAATCCTTTTCTTCAACTTTTATAAATTGCAAACGTATACAGATGTCCCAGGAGGAAAGGTCAATATTTGGGAGGTCGTAGTATCCGTCATTGTTAGCAAAAAAGTTCCTATGAACGAGTTTCCTATACCGAATGGTTTCTGAAATAGAGCTATTTGAATATACAGTTTCAAAATGAATGATAACAAATAGATCTATGTACTGTTTCTAATATTTACCGATCAAGTTACACACTTCTTACAGTTTATAATAAAGTTTCAAAAATTCCACCGTCAATGCATTTCTTAACTTGTGAGAACATGATGTGTTGCTTGTCTGAGTTCATCATCACGTTCCTTTATGAGCACAAAAGCATTCATTATATGAGCGAACAATTCATCCTGTGTATTCAATTTACATCTGTACACTTCCCTTTTCATCATCATAAACAGAAATCTAAGGGTTTTAGGTTTGGAGATCTTGGCGCCATGCTGTGGAAGAGAAGGAAAACAATAGCCAGCAGGCACAGTGACAATTGCGCACCAATTTCAATTATCTCACAAACTATTCAGAATAGGACACTCGTTCATATGAACATTTTTACTTAAAATGAACTATACCGTCACCTCCTAAAATATTGACCTTTCTTCCTGGGACACCTTGTATAATACGAAATAGATTTCATTCAGTGTTCATCACAATACAGAACTTTACAAAAACAAAAAACTTTTTAGATGAAGTTTAAAAGTTAACTTTTGCTGTAAAATAAAACAAAATAGTTTCATTTATTATTTCGTAAATAAACAACGTTTTAATAATTAATTGTTAATATAATGTCATCAAACTTTTGGACAAGATTTTTAATAAGCAAATTTAATGTGCAGCCCATTTTAATAATAAATTATTTTCTTTAATTTCTTATGCAGAGCCAATCAAATTTATAGGATCAGCCACATTTGTTGTCTTTGTACTCGCAGTACCTGAAGTGTCGTCAACTATTGCTTTCAGTGTAAGAATTTCAAATAATTCAGAATATAACAGTAGAATAGAGAATAACTAGAAATATTTGTTTAGTTAAAAACATTTTCATTTAAAAAGATGTTCTATATTAAAAAAATTTTGTGAAATACCTTTTGTGAAATACCTTAATATTGTAAATTAAATATCATAATTTTATATAAATCCTAGGACAAAAAGCGTTTTTGAAGAAGCATTTTAAAAAAGAAAATATATGTAAACAGATAGATAGATATGTGAGTATTTATACGAAAAGATCCAGAAGAAGCAAACTGATACTTTCAACGTTGTGAAAGAGAAAAAAAAAATGTTATAAAAAAGAAATCAGGAAGTTAATGTATCTTTCGAAAGATAGACAGATATAAATACTGTACAAAGCTCATGTTGCAACAACAACAACAAAAAAAAAAAACATCACGAAGAAAGTATTTATTTCTAAAAAAAATCCCATACGCAATGAGTCTAAAAAGGTAAAGAAATTAGTACATTTTTATTGTAAAAGGACTTTTTGTTGAACAGCAAATGATATTGTAATGGTCACTTACATTAAATGATAACGTATTGGTTAGTACTAGTTCCTGTGGCTTCGATAACAGCAGATATATGGTGTGGCTGGAGTCAAATAGTAGTCTAATATTGTCCTACCTAAGATTCTTCTAGATGTTTCGACAATAGTTGAGAAGTCCAGTAATATTATGTGATGGTTGGAACTGCCTCCTCAGCATATCACAAACATACTCGATTGACAAGAACTCTGGGGATATGGCCGTCGGAGGGTAAGAAACTCCGAGAAGTCTGGCCGTTTCAGGTCATGTTGCTAAATAGCTTCTGGAAGAAGTAACACCATAGGTAATACAACTGGTGGAGAATGTTGTCAACGCACAGGCATCAGTCAAAGTACCTTAGAGCAACACTAGTGAAAATCAACTTTTAATAGGAAATGGTTCACCAGAGGTTAATTGCCGCTCGACTACTTCCTCGAGTCAGTTTACAGCAATCATCAGACCGCCTCCATACGTGGCTGCTGTGATCCTCTAAGCCAAGAGTCTTTAGGGACACCAAGAATCTGCCATAAGTCGCCGTGAGTCGTACTACATGATACGTAAAGGAAGTTATGTGCCTGAGAATGGAGGACAGGGACGCAATTGAGGTTGTTGGGGCTGCTCTCGTAAATGCACGATCTCCTCGAGCACTTATTTTTGTGGATCGTCCAAATCTTCATGGTGGTTATGTGCATTCTTCAAAAAACATAATGGTTGCCACTTCTGGAGGAAAAACCAGAAAGCCTGTGATGCGACTTCTCTCAAACTTGATTAGTTGCTGGTATTGTTGGTGGAGTAGTAGACGCATCTTCACAGATTACTTAACGAACCTGCATTTTAATACTTAATATTTTATTATCCGTATTGGGTGATTTGAATGCAAATTACTATTCAAGAAAATCTAAAAACTGTTTACTATGGCACTTTGGTCTTAGCTAATGATGTAGATAACTTACAAAACAGAATTTATTTAGTCGCTGAAAACATTGTCCAGGATTCCATTGTCCTGGATGAAACTAGACATTGTAGAGGATTCCATTGTCCGTACAGTGTCCATACATTGTTCAGGATGAAACTAGACTTTGTCCAAGATTACATTGTCCGTACATTGTCTAGGATGAAACTAGACATTGTTTCAGGATTCCATTGTCCAGGATGAAACTAGACATTGTCCAAGATTACATTGTCCGTACATTGTCCAGGATGGAACTAGACATCGTCCAGGATTCCATTGTCCATATATTGTCCAGGATGAAACTAGACATTGTTCAGGATTCCATTGTCCATACATTGTCCAGGATGAAACTAGACATTGACTAGGATTTCATTGTCCATACATTGTATAGGATGAAACTAGACGTTTTCCAAGATTCCATTGTTCATAAATTGTCTAGGATGAAACTAGACATTGTCCTGGATTTCATTGTCCATACACTGTACAGGATGAAACTTGAGATTTTCCAGGATTCCATTGTTCATAAATTGTCTAGGATGAAACTAGACATTGTTCAGGATTCCATTGTCCATACATTGTCTAATATCAAACTAGATACTATCCGGGATTCCATTGCCCATATATTGTCCAGGATGAAACTAGACATTGTCCAGGATTTCATTGTCCATACATTGTACAGGATGAAACTAGACATTGACTAGAATTTCATTGTCCATACATTGTCCAGGATGAAACTAGACATTGTACAGGATGAAACTAGACATTGTCCAGGATTCCATTGTCCATACATTGTCCAGGATGAAACTAGACATTGTCCAGGATTTCATTGTCCATACATTGTACAGGATGAAACTAGATATTTTCCAGGATTCCATTGTTCATAAATTGTCTAGGATGAAACTCGACATTGTCCAGGATTCCATTGTCCAGATGAAACTCGACATTGTCCAGGATTCCATTGTCCAGATGAAACTCGACATTGTCCAGGATTCTATTGTCCATATATTGTCCAGGATGAAACTAGACATTGTCCAGGATTTCATTGTCCATATATTGTCCACGAGAAAACTAGACATTGTCCAGGATTCCATTGTCCATACATTGTCCAGGATGAAACTAGACATTGTCCAGGATTTCATTGTCCATATATTGTACAGGATGAAACTAGACATTTTCCAGGATTCCATTGTTCATAAATTGTCTAGGATGAAACTAGACATTGTCCAGGATTTAATTGTTCATATATTGTCCAGGATGAAACTAGACATTGTCCAGGATTCCATTGTCCATATATTGTCCAGGATGAAACTAGACATTGTCCAGGATTTCATTGTCCATATATTGTCCAGGAAGAAACTAGACATTGTCCAGGATTCCATTGTCCATATATTGTCCAGGATGAAACTAGACATTGTCCAGGATTTCATTGTGCATACATTGTACAGGATGAAACAGACATTTTCCAGGATTCCATTTTTCATACATTGTCCAGGATGAAACTAGACATTGTCCAGGATTTCATTGTGCATACATTGTACAGGATGAAACAGACATTTTCCAGGATTTCATTGTCCAAACATTGTCCAGGGTGAAACTAGACATTGTCCAGGATTTCATTGTCCATACATTGTCCAGGATGAAACTAGACATTGTCCAGGATTCCATTGTCTATATATTGTCCAGGATGAAACTAGACATAGTCCAGGATGAAACTAGACATAGTCCAGGATTTCATTGTCCATCCATTGTCCAGGATGAAACTACACATTGTCCAGGATTCCATTGTCCATACATTGTCCAGGATGAAACTAGACATTGTCCAGGATTCCCGGGCTCTACACTATTCCAAACAGTGCTGCTTATGGTGAGTGGTCAGTGTAATAAGATAAAGCAAATGACGAATCGAGTTAGAAAAGATCATCTTTAGAATAAAATGAGCTATTTATTAAAAATTAAAAATAAGATTTAAAAGATGCGAATGATTACTGTCTATTAATAAAAAGAAGATTAAATAGGAAAACAGAATTTTCGAGGATTTGAAAAAAATAGAAAAGCTTATGATTATCACATTTTAAAAAAATCTCCATGCACAAACTTTTATGATGATATAATGTCGTGAAAATAATCTGGTTACGATTAACCAAGTCAGTATTATCTAACCGAGTCATTTAACTGTTTGGTCGTAGGTAACAACATATACAACAAACATGGACTCAAAAACAAGCAGCACAAAACCAAACAGATGCTGAGAAGTAAAGATAATTGAACGGGCAGAAGAAACCAGGGATACAGAAGGTCAATAACAACTGGACAACTTAAGTGGAAAAACGAGCCAAAATTATTATACAGTATATTGGATGAGATCATAAATAAATATTTAACTTTTTCAGCCCTTGTAAAATGTCAAAAAATCTGAGATCACACTAAATTAAAATGACATTTCACAAGAGTAGAAAGTTTTTGAACTTAATTAGGAAACAGACGGGAAAAAAATCTAATAATTATGAAACAAGACGGAAGTATAAAATGAACAAGAGACATTAAAAAAATTATATAATAAAATAAAGAGAAATTTGATAAAAATAGAAGTTTTATAGAATATTATTAAAATATACTGATGCAATTGATTTAAAATCTAGTGAGAAAATATTTATAAAATACAATTATTCTCTAGAATTCTTTAAAGAGAATACAAACATAAAATTAATATTTATTTATTTTCTAATTGATTGTATCTTCATCAATACATGCAATATTGTTTTACATTATACTAAAATACGTATATATGCATTTAATTGTATAATTATGGTAGCTTTGTTAACTATTGGAAAAATTGAGATGATGCATATAGTTATAAAGAAATTTAATGTGCAGGAAATTTATTGAAAATATAAATCAAAGACTGCACAATGAAGAAATAAAATGCCTATCTGGTCATATTATCAGAGGGAATCGGGAACCGCCGTTTCGTCCTGCATGGAACTCATCAGCCCGATCCGTTTCTTTCTGTATTTGGGTTAATTTACCTTTTGAATGTTTGGTTTCTTTATAATTAAAAAGCCTTTAGTACTATCATATAGTGGGAAAAAGGTTTTTTTGTTGTGCATTACAGCACTATATTTATTATTGTTGTCTTTGGTTTCGGGGGTCACTGACGGTGCGGGGTTACCTCCACTGATGGTTACCTCCACTTATGTTCTTGCCTTTCTGAGTTTCTTATCGAGGAGGGCGGATCGGACTGATGAGTCCCATGCAGGACGAAACGGCCGTTCCCGATTCCCTCTGATAATACGACCAGAAAGGAATTTGATTTATTCATTGGGCAGCTCTTGGTTTATATTTTCATATAGTTAGAAGTTTCAGTATAATTGGAATGTCCGCTTATTTAGTTTGGAACATGATAGACTGAATGTGTAAGTGTCATAATTGAACTCAATTATCTGAATCTACTCCATGGATCTTCAGCTTGACAGTCGCAATAAATAAAAAGTGAAATTTACAGATTAAGTGAGCTTGACAAGATCGTTCCTAAAAGAATAGCAGAGAGAATGACAAAAATATCAAGCACCATAAGTATTTGATTTTAAAACTCACGAATGTTTGGATCCATTTTACATTAGAATTGCTTCACTATTATCTGTAATGAAGATCCAAATAAAAGACCTATTATGGACTCCTTGATTTACTCAAATCTAGCGACTTTAGCAATCGTAGCATCATCAGGAAATCATTTTGGGAAAATACTTTTAAGTATCAGAAATGTGATGGCCCCAGATGGGTAGTCACCGAAGACAGTAGTGGAAAATGGGTAACGGATTCTTAACGATGATTACAGAACTTGCAGCATTCCAAGAATTGTCAATTACTTATCAGTTTCTCAGAAAAATAATTACACAAAATAATGAATTGAAAGTTAAATATGTGGTCGATATTCTTAACTTGTAAGTTTTAAATGTTTGGATAAAAGGAAGTTATAGTTACAGAATTGAAGTTTTGAAATGTAGTTTTCCATATTTAATATACCAGATTTATGAAGTCATTCATATAAAGAGCTTTTTTTGTATTAAAAAAATCAACTTCATTTTTACATTGTAAGTTGATTCTGAACTTATTTGGGAGTATTTTTAGTGGTTGAATGTTGTGTTGTTAATTCATAAACAAATTGAATGATCGATTTTAGTTTTCCATTATATGATCAAATATGATTTTTTTTCAGGCTTATGTTCATAGTCAAGAAGATGACCTCAGAACATTCGATCCAAATATTTTTATGCCATTAAAACCATACAGTTTAGGAACTTGGCGTATCCGTTTTACAAAGGTAAACATCAATTTTACATCTCAGTTTCAAACAATATCCAGTTTTTTATTGAAGCAATTAGTTTTTCTTAGTTTCTGATGATGCGTGAAAGTAATGACAAGGGCATTGAAATTGCTAAACATTAAACAAAACAAATTGAAACTAAACAAAAAGATTAAACCAAACAAAAGGATGCAAAATAGACCACATTATTCTGAAAACTATAAATTACTATAATTATTCAATTACTAAGCTGAAAGTCCCTTAATCAATTCATTTCCAATGTAAAAAGTCTCGTTGAGCAAAGAGGAAAACTGTGGGTGTAGTGTATAATCTTAGGTGTAGGGATTGTAACAGTGTTTATTAAGGAAGCACCTGAAGAACACTACGTGAAAGAATACTGCAACACATAGGGCCATATAAAAATAACAGCAGAAATGTATCAGATTGGGCAGATCATTGCCTAGAAACAATACACAATCCGGATCCTATAGCAGAAATATCATATAGAATCAAATGTAATAATGAAAGACTTACAGTTGAAGAATGGTTATTAGAAGTTTTCAATGTATGAGCAAAGATGGAGGAATGAATGTTAATGATTCATTAGTAAATTTGTTTAAACAAAGTATTAAAAACATACAAAAAATTCATGTAATGTAATGTAAGCAATTTATTACATTTTCACGCCCTATTAGAATATGTATTGTTTTGTATGCTGTTGCTTATTGTTTTGAATTTACGAAGATATTTTTGCCTGAAGAAGATCGACAATATTTTAAGCCGATCGAAATATTGTAATGAAAGGAAATAGGTAAAGAAGAATTTATGTTTCAATTATTATACAGTAGGAGAAGAAGTTAATATATATAAACTACAAATATACGGGCTTTTCATAATTATATTTGCTTTCCTCGGTATTGCTAGCTATCTTTGACTAGTGTTCTCCTATATATAAAATTTGTTGTCAAATTAGAGTAGCTGTTCCAAGTTATATTTGTTGAGTCTTTCCACTTGTTGTACTAGCTTTTCCCTTTTGAAATCGCTTTTCCAGTTCAACTAGATGTCTTCTTCTTGTCCGATTTTTCCACAGAAATTTTCCTCTAGGTTCAGGAGACAACAAATGTAACTTCTGTACAACAACTATAATTTGGCGACATCTCGTATAAATGGCTAATAGCAAGTACAAGTTAAGGACGCAAACACTATGACCCATGGACAATTAGGACAACAAGTATCTTGGCTTTTGAATAGCTACTGTACTTTTGAGGTAATTGGTATAAGTCAGTCATAGAGAAATTATCAAAATATGTGCTTAAAATGAACTGCAGAAAGATGAAGGATTTTGAATTCTTTTCAGTGATTCCCTTTGTTGGAATGAATTCATCATTAGAAATTCATTACTACGAAAGACAAGGAGTTTGGAAAAATGAATAAGAAAACAGGAATAAAAGAAGTTTAACGTGCCCGAATATTTATCAGAAAAATGAAAACATGCAAGTCATGATAAAATTGGTAATGACCTTTTTGTGTAATGTATAAGGGGCATTCAAAAAGAAACGAGCAGGTTGCCTAGGAGCAGAAACCAGTACCTGTATGTCAGGAGTATTGGCCCTGGCGGTTGAGGCACTTGTCCCACTGCGACACAAGGCGGTGAATGACTGCCTTGTAAAATTCCTGGGGTTGCATTGTGAACCAGTTCCGCACGTACTGCTTGAGGTCGTCGTCCGAGGCGAATCGTTTGCCCCTCAGAGCATTTTTAAGGGGACCAAAAATGGGGTAATCGCAGGGAGAGAGGTCTGGACTGTATGGAGGGTGATCAAGAACCTCCCACTTGAATTTCTGCAAGAATGCCGTGATTGTGTTGGCCGTATGGGGCTTTGGATTATCGTGGAGCAGAATGACCCCCCGGATGAGCTTGCCTAGTGGTTTCATCTGTAATGCGGTGAAGTGCTTGTGCGGTGCGGTGAAGACCGTGTTGGACGATTGAGGCATGCTTCTATTAGCTTTTAGTCACATGAATTGCACCCGTGAACCTCTAGCAGCGGGCTGTGAACTTCCTCACTTACTCGTGTCGAACCAATCTTGGTTACACATGCAACGATACTACCCTTCTGTAACCGGTTTGTCCATTCCACACACCGGCTCGTTTCTTTTTGAACGCCCCTCATATTATTTTTCATCGTTATTTTTTTTTTTCTTGTCTAATCCATTCTGTCTTCTGGATGCGAAGTATAATGTCCTAAAATTAGATTCTGTGAACACTAATGTTCATGAAATATTTTTCCACTGTTCATCATTAACAGCTCGTTTAATAGATCCCTTAATAAGGTGCCGTTCTTATTGTCTCTGTCTCACCAATGACTTAACTGTTTCAGGAATAAATCCTTTTTTTCTATAATTCAGTTCGGTGTGTTGTACAGTATTTCTTCAAAATTAGGTTTTATAAAAAGAAATAAAGTTTTATACTGAAATTCTTTTATTTTTTTATTACGTTTTCTTTACAGATAAATCGGGTTTCAAAGAGAAGAAAACCATGTTCTGATGCAGTCAGTGCAGCCAAGTGCAGAAGTGAATGTTATGATAAGAAACTAGAAGAAAAAGCGCCATGTAGGTAAATAAGAATGCTATTATTAATATTTTACTTCACAGAATGCAGAATTAATCAATTTATTAACTAATGGATAAGAAAAATATTGAAATTAACCTAAAGGGAAAGAAATGTTGAGGAACCTTGAAAAAAGTACTATTAGTACTATAGAAACTTAACTCTCTAAAAATGCTTTCTTAACTTTTGATTCTATTCTGTTTTATATGAAATAATTAATAGAGAATGCTTCGTGATGTGCTTCTAATTTCGAATTAGGAAAAAACAAAAACTCTTTGGTTTTTAAATCTCTCAATGAAGTCTGAGTGAAAACAAGGTAGCGATAGCGATTAGCAAACCAATTACAATGCTTCGCAACGGCTTCTGATACGTAAATGAAGAAAATTATTATTCCCGACCACCTAGAGACATAAACTCTACGGCTCTAAACTACTCTTGGCAAGACCTTTTCAACGATACCATCATCAAGTCTCTAGTCCTCGTGGTTGCTGAGTTGATACTTGTCCACAGACAAACAGACAAACCGGGGATATATGACTTCACGGTATCAGAAGCCTAAAAATGTTTCTATTGACTCTGCTAAAACATTTATCTGAAGGGAACATGTTTTACGAGGGGCGTTCAATAAGTAAAGCAACACATTTTTTTTTAATTCAGGGTTTGTTTTATTAAAATGTGAAATGTATCACATTGTTCACCAATATTTTGGATACCCAGACCTATTTTTTTACCTAATCTCCATGCAACTCTATGCCATTGCGCCATCTAGATGTGAGAGCCTGGATACCCTCACGGAACCACTCGTTAGGTTGACCAATAGACCATCCTCATACTTCGCCACTGTCGTCAATTTCCTTCCAGCGGATTGTATCTTTCAGAGGACCGAAGAGGAAGTAGTGAGAACGTGCAAGATCCGGGCTGGAGGTTGAATGAGGAAGGACAGTCCATTGCAGTTTCGTGAGTTCTTCTCAGACTTGTGAGTATGCTCAGACTTGTGTGTGGCCTCGCATCGTTCTGAAGAAGAATCAATTTGGTGGATAATTGTGTTGCACTAACCCAGAGATTTCAAGTTTAGCAGCAATTTGTTTTGTTGTGATACACCGATTGTACAGGATAAGAGTATCGAAACTTTAAAGCGTTGCCGGTGTTGCTCCAGCCCCAAGTGCGGTTGATCCGACAGACAGCTTCGACCGTCTGTCGAGGATGACTAATGTTTTAACCAACGACTGACAGTGCTTTTATCCACTACAATTTCTCCATAGAGCATTCTGCAAGCGCCTTTGAATGTTTGTCAATGATTACTCTTTGTTTGGAATGCACATCACTCAGAGACTCCATTTTGGAAGCTAACTGTATCACTACCATCTAGCGGACGATGATGAAACTACATGAGGTTGTGCGAAAAGATTCAACACTAATCTTGGGTTCAAAAATGCTGCACATACAATATTTAAATTTTTCCAAACAAAACGAAAATTGATAAAAAATGTGCTGCATTACTTATTCAACGCCTCTCGTATTATTTATGAATACTATAAAGATGACGAAAATAAAGCATTATTAATATTTGCTGAAGATGTAATGATATCAATTATTAATAGTCTATAAACCTCCACTAACCAATAAAAATCAGTTTCTCCAAGAACTAGAAAAAACAATAGACTATAATCAAAACAACTTAGAAAAAACAGATAACTTCATAATCATTGGAGATATGAATATCAATATTTTAGAAAAGAAAACCAACTCACTTATATTGAAATATCTAGAAATTTTTAATACATATGGCTTAGAAAATATAATCAATGCTCCAACTAGAGAAATACAAACAACAAAATCTAGCACCTCCACTTGCATAGATCACTGCTTCACTAATATAAGAACCAAACATACTCAAAGTAATATTATACAAACTGAAATATCAGATCACTATATAATAATATTAGAATTGTACAATGAACAAGTATATAAAAATAATCAAAATTTGAATAAATTTAGAAAGCAAAACAACATAACAAATGAAGTATTATTTATTAAAAAATCAGAAAACTTATTTAATGATATAAGAAATAAAAAAATAACAGACCCAAATAAAATAGTAAATAAATTTGTAAAGATAATCAATACATCTAAAAAACCCTTAAATAATAAAGAGCAACACAATAAAGGAAACCCAGAAGACAATTATAAAATTATAAAAAATGATAGAAAAAGTTATAAACATGAATGGATAACAGATGAAATCTACGACCACATCAAAGAAAAAGACAAGTTATACAAAAAACACAAAAATAATAAAACAAATAAAAAATATAAAGAAAATTATAGAAAAAAAAGCAATTGGTTGAAAAACCTAATACAAAAAACCAAGCAAAAATTTTACCAAAATAAATTACAAAAATATAACAATGATAATAAAAAGACTTGGAATACCATAAATAATATCATAAATAAAAATGAAAATAAAAATATAGATAAAAACAAAATTTGCAAATTAATAGAAAAATTTAACTACAAACAAACGGATGAGCTATTTGGTAAAACATTTAGTAAAATTAAAAATACATGTAACTGTAGCATTACAAATAATAATGAAGACATTGAAACATTAACAAATATAATAGGATTTTATATACCCGATATCGAGGACATAATAAAAATTATCAAATCAATGAAAAATAAAAACACTGTTGGTATAGATAATATTGCTATAAAGGATATAAAAAATTATATTGATATATTTGCAACAATAATACACGAACTTTTAAAAAGCATGTATGATTATGGAATATACCCAAATATTTGGAAAACAGCAAAAATAACTCCTGTATATAAAAAAGGAAAAATCTATGAAATAAAAAATTATAGACCAATTTCTGTTCTTTCCAATATGTCCAAAATTATAGAGACTTATTTAACCAACTCAATATACAACTTTCTATCTAAATATAAGATATTAAAAAAAGAACAATATGCATATCAAAAAAATTTAAGTACTGATAAACTATTTCAAGATTTTCAAAATACCATTAATACTGCCCTAAACAAAGGACAGTATATCTATATTATTTTTATTGACTA
>JAFIDM010000006.1:56739930-56755383 GCA_023159025.1 Thereuonema tuberculata
AATACTTAATAAGTATAATAAAAAACACATCTTTTAAAATAATGTACATGTACTGTACATCAAATGATGTACATGTGCTGTATAGATCCTTTTTTGAGGGATTTTCCCACTCCCGGGTGAGATTTACTCGATATTTCGGTCCGGTGCCTCGGGCCTTCTTCGGGAGATATATATGTTAATTATTGATACATTAAGGTGGGCGCAATTCTAACAACTTCCGTTATTAGTTTCTCGGATAAGTTGTTTTCGTGTTTTTCATTCTGAGCCATGATGGTCATGTGATGTATATGTGTATGTGTGATTATATGTGATGTATATGTGTTTTTAACCGAAAAAATTTTTTGGTTGCAAAGCTTCTGGGATCGTTATTAAAGAGTCGGAAGGGTAAGGGCAAAAATAAATGGGTCTTTGTGGTAAGTCAAACAATAAATAAGCTATCTGCCAAACTTTATGAAAACCTATTCAGTAATTTTAGCGTAATGTATCTAAAGAGAAATAGGAAAGCAGACAAAGAAAGGAGAAGAAGATGCAAATGCAGTCAAAAAGTTCTATAATCAGTATTGCTTTAAACAAGTGAATATAATTTTGTGCTAAAGCATAAGTTTGAGGGCGACCCATAATAAGAAAACTTTAAAAAAATAATAAAAAAAAGAAGTACATTAACGAAAGGAAAAATAAAAAAACGTTAGGAAAAAAGTAAAAAGATCGTTAGGAAAACAAGAAAAACAAAACAAAATTCCACTCGCACATAGAGCAAAAAGAGTCAGAGAAGAAAAGAAATACAGAGATTTGAACCGATAACATTCAGCACAACAGTCCGAGAACTTACCGATCACGCTATAGCTGACAACTGAAATAAAAATTGCATTTCTGACATTTAAGGTAATAGCGGAAATTCAATGAAAACAATGCCAAACATCTCGAACATGGGGGGAGGGGGGGCCCTAAAAACAACCTATTCCTAAGTTGTTTGGGCCTCTGAACATGATGAATAAATCTGTTTGTCGATCCGACATTCCGTTCGGGAGTTGTTAAGAGGGTACAATCGCAACAATGCCAAATATCTCGAGTATTGGGGGGGGGGGGCTGAAAATATCCCATCCCTACAGTCTTTGGGCCTCTGAAATCATGGTGAAATCCGTTTGTCGATCTGACCTTCCGTTCGGGAGTTGTTAGAGAAGGGACAGACACGGACGGACAGGACAAACGCAATAGCTACCGATCACAATAGCTGTCAAAGTTGCTATCACAAAAAATTCCCAAATGGGTCGCTAAATATGAAGACTATGGTATACTTTTTGTAATGATATGGCTTTTAGTTTATTTGTTTTTTCCCTTTCTTGCAGAAGTGTCTTAAAATCATTTACTATTAACGCCCACACGCATATTAATTATGGTACGCTCGAAGAAAAGATTGTATAGAATTTTATTTTATAATTTTATTTTATAGCTTGTTATAGTAAAGTACTTCGTTACCCTATTTTCTGTTGTTATAAGTTGGACTTATGCTTTTAATTGATAGGAAGCACTGTTTAAAAAAATGGGAAGCGTTTTGAGTGAAACTGAGACCCTGGGACGGTTGTTTCATTGGGCCCTCCTCAGCTAGAGCTAACCACTCAGCGAAAACCTAAAAGGCTAACGAAGGGTCACTTTTTCCATCCCAAATTCATTGTTCTTCTTCTCGTTTGTCTTTTGGGTTTTAACTAACTGGGTAGCCCTAGCTGAGGAGAGCTCAATAAGTTCGAAACGGCCGTCCCAGGGTCTCAGCTTCACTCAAACGCTTTCCATTTTATCATTATTACGAATTGATTGCTTTTCCTTGTGCCCTTTAAAGGTTTTTTTCTTTCTTTTTTTATTATATTTAATTTCTAGTGATCAAATATTTTTTGTGATAACCGTAAAGCTGTCCAAGGTTTTATATTCCACATTTTGTTCTTCTTTTTGGTATTTCTTTTTGTCTTTAATTTTGAGAGATCACTTTTTTATCCCAAATCCTATTTAGAAAATTTCAAACAATGCTTACTTAAATAATGTTTGTTTTCTTTCTTAGTCTGCCGTTCATGAAGACAAATGCATTACCACTTTGTAAGACTCCTGAAGGATTCAATGCTACATTGGAATTAGCAAAAGATCTTATGAAGAATTATTCAGAAAACAACTGGTGCAACTGTCCACTCAAGTGTTCTACTTATATCTATGATGTAAATCAGGATACGTCTCCTGATGAAACCAACAATATTATAATGATTCTTTTACAGATTCCCAATAATATTATAAAATTTTCCTGCGAATATTTTCAAATGAATCTGAGTAGTTTGATTGCAAAAATTTTTGGAAGTCTTGGACTTTTCCTGGGATTGAGTGCTCTCACAGTCATTGAAATTATTGAAAGCTTTTATTTGGTCTTAGCACGGAAAACACTAAAATAAGTAGCATTGCAATTGGCACCACTAAAGCTTGTAAATAGTGATGTGTGGTCGGAAAATATCAGAGACGAACGAGAAAATAAAAGAAAAAAAAATGAAAACAAGAAACTGCACCTGAATAATCGAAATTGCCTTTCCGATTCAATTATGGGGAGGAATTGGGAACGGCCGTTTCGTCCTTCAACAGACTCATCAGCCCAATCCCGCCTCCCCGATAAAGGAAAGGCAAGATCTTATTAGTGAAGGTCCCCGCCAACCTGGCAGTTCTCTTTTGTTAATCAATTCTCTCGGCATGTTAAATCTTTTCTAATTATTTTATATATACAAGTTTGGTGGATCCCAAAAACAGGTCAAAGTTATAAAAACCCTGAAGGGTCGGATTCTGAACGCACAGGTCGCCAGCTCGGAGATCTCTCTTCGGCCGGTCATTGTGAGAGGGAGTTAATCGCCTGAGGTCTTGCCCTCCCGGTTTAGCCAATCACAGTGAAGTTTAACTGACCAATCCTGGAAGGTTTTCGACTTTGCATCAATTTTTTGAGTCTAGCAATTATTGTAAATATTTCGTGAACGCATGCAAAGATAATTTGCTGAACTTTTTATTAATTTATTTATGTTATTCATATTTTTTTCTATAAGTTGTATTTTTTTTTTATTTTCTATTTTATTTTATAATTATTTTTCATTATTATTTTCTTTTATCTTCAAGATATACATTCATGAGGTAGGGTTAGACAAGAGCTTAAAATGTAGATTCGGTTTAATTAAAATGAATCAAATTAATGTCTTTCGTAGAATTTTCGCATTTCTTTTTTTTTTTTTCATAATTCATTTGAAGTTTTATATGTACACAACTAAATTTAAGTCCCTGCCCCTGAAGAATGGACGATGCCGGACGGTGATTGGTTGAGTCCGACCAAGGGCGGGTCCTCGTCAACAACGGTCTTTTTAAAATTTATATTTTTTTTTTTTAATATTTGTAGTCCGATGATGAAAACCGCTACAGGTTTTCGAAATTTGTAACTTGTTTTATATTTTTTTTTCTTATTAAATCTGTTTCTAATGTTTTTGTGCAAACGGTTGCTTCGTATTTATTCCATTTGCACGTTAATACATGCATTATGTAGACAACTACGTTAGAAAAATGGTGCAATGTTGTACTTTTCAATAATTAACTACCCAATCTTATAAGTTTTCGTAAGAGTGAAATCAATTATTGAGTTATCATTTTCTCGGAAAATTTCTAATGAAAATAGTCCTGATAACGAATAAATCAAACTCATCCCTATCCCCAGAAACTGCTTTTTTCCACCATTAACTACAGTTTTCATGATGAAAACCGCTACACTCGTAGCAGTTGATGTTTTCTCGAAAATTCTCTTCCTTCTTGATAATACTGGACAACATTCTGCATTATACCAGTAGCTTAGATGCCCAAAATCTCTCCTTTTTTAGGTAATTGATATTTCATCACCATTTTTTAAATCAACTACTGTCACATGCATTACTAAGCATGATTTCCTTACCTTGGCATCAAAATGTTAACGTTCAAAATAGGCCTTTTTTTAAACAATGGATATTAATTCATAAACAGTAATATCCCTAAAGTCAAGAGTCAATGTTTCTAGTCATTAATACTTATAATTTATTAATTTAGAAAATATTATCATATTATATATTACATTATATTATATTATATTCCTAATGTATTGAAAATATTATCATAAATATATGAAGCCATCACTTATTTCTCATTAAACATCTTTGACTAACAACAATGGGCGAGACCAAATTGTTTACGAAATAACATCCTTGAACAGCTGTTTCATGCTCGTTGGCGATCATCAGTCAGGAGCAGTAAATAACATTATCTCCGTACTGAGGCTAATATGATTGATCATCGGACGCGCAGTGATGCCTCAAAAGAAAAATGAACAATAAAAACACTCATTTTTCTTTTGAGGCACTACTGTGCTTCTGGTGATCATTCATTTTAGCCTCAGTATTACCTTGTTATTTACTGGTGACTGCTCCTGGCTGATGATCGCCAAACAGCGTTAAACAGCTGTTCCAGGATGTAACTTGGTAAACAATTTGGTCTCATCCTTTGATGTTTATTAATAATTCAAATGCGCAGTTTGAATTTTTATGCTTTAAAAACATTCATTGAGGCCGGCGCACTGCTGGTGCAAGAATTTTCTCACTGATTTCTTCATTAGTGAGCTTTTTATTGTTCATTTTTCTTTTGAGGCACCACTGCGCTATCGATGATCTTTGACTAACATTATCCGCATAAACGAAAATGATATTATTTCCATGAGTGTCCCGAGGATTTTTTTCCAGGAGTGGACAAAATATCCTGGCAACGTAAAAAAGTTTCAAAAAAACTGTTTCTTTAAAATATTACGAAATTTTATAAATAAATATAAGTAAACTAAATTAATAAGTTTTTTTTTTATATTTTAATTCTCTTGAGAGAAAACAAATTCTATGCCTTTCATATACATTTAAAATTCCAGTATTGGGTAAATGCATCCCTTGCCCATACGTGCGGAAGCCTATGATTATTTCCATATTCTTCACGAAGTTAAGAGTAAAGGTGTTAAGACTGAAATTTTACAATAAACTTTTTTCAAAAAGAAAACGAAATTTCCTGGAATTTCTTTGGCGAAATTCAACATTAATATTTGCAACATATTTTCAATATATCGTAACTTATTGTTTTAGAAAGTATAAATTAGTTAGGAAAATGCTTTACAAATTATATTGAATTTAAATCTTTGACGAGATCTCCTTGGCTTTAGAATAATGCCAATGTCACTTTAAACTTTTCCATATTAGTGTATATCCATTAATGTTGAATACAAGTAATGAGTGAAACCATATATCAATAACTTTTATAATCTTATCTATTCTATACCAGCAATATTTAGCACAATAATAGTATATGAAAAAATGAGATTTTAAAATAAAACATTTATTAACTGTATCTTCAGAAATGCACGGATTAAAAATTGTATCTTTTTTCTTTTTATTTAAAGTTGATATAATATTAAAGATCACTACGTTTGGATCTCCTTCATTGATATATATATTTAGCTTCGAACTCATATTAATATTTTCTTCAGACTGATTATCTTATAATTCTATGAAGACAGAACTTAATGGAATTTTTTTGTAAGGAAATTAACAGGGGAAGTCAGTAAATAAGTCACAAACGGCTATTAAAAAAATTCTCGGTGAGATATTGTTGTTTGCCAAATAATCAAGTTGACAAATGGGGGTTCCTAATAGCGATTTTTTTTTTATTCAGACAGTCTTAAAACCAGTCCGCTTTTGCGTCAGCTTCCCTCCTCTTGGCTTCGTCTGAAAATCACTCTTACTTCGGAAAGTGGCCTTAGCTGCCGACGGAATCTTCTCTTCCCTGGAAAGGAGACCCTTTAGCGGCTTGTTACTGCGAGGACAAACTGCTCTCTCTTCTTCCCCGATGGAGACTAACTTGGAGTTGACTGTCGACTCAGTCGTTCTGCTCTCTCTTCTCCGTTCTCCGGCTGGAGATCCTCTTGTGTGGCTGGCTGCCACTGGACGAAGTGCTCTCTCTTCTTCCCCATTAGAAATCAACTGCAGACGGCTACTTGCCGCGAAGACTAACTGACTTCACAGCTCTCTCTTCTCCGGCTGGAGGCTACCTTGTGGCTCACTGCCACGGACGAAGTGCTCTCTCTTCTTCTCCTTATTTTCGGATGGGGACCAAGGGTCGGCTAACTTCTCTCTTCTCCGGCTGGAGAATGACCTTGAGTGGCTAACTGCCACTGGAGAACTGCCTTCTCTCTTCTCTGGCTGAGATCAACTTGTAGCTATCAGCTATTGCAAACAAACTGACTTCGCTATTCTCTTTCTCTCTTCTGCTTCTGCTGGAGACTGACTGTTGCGGCTTCCTGACGCGGAGACGAAGTGATCTTCAACTCCAGGAGCTGCTTGTAAAGTCGGCAACGCGTCCATTCCCGCAATCCAAGGTGACAAAGGAAGCGCTGCCGGAACAGTTCATTACTGAGGGGGAGGGACACTGCTGTGCCAACTGTCTTGCAGCAATATATATTTGAAAATCTTTTTTATTTATCAACATAATCTCCACCAACATTGATACAATTATCCCACCACTTTATCAGTGCCACAATACCTTTTACAGAAACGTATTTGGGCAGCTGTAGCAGCTACAAGTGCATCTCGAGTTCAATTTCTTCATTTGCGAAATGTTTGCTGCTAAGTGTTTTTTCAGCAGATCAAATAAGTGAAAGTTGCTTGGGACTAAGTCATGGCTGTGAGGTGGATGTTGGAGAAGTTGCCACCCTGAGATTAACCTATTGCAGTTGCAATGCTATCTATTGTTACTCGTCTGTCAGCTCGAATCATCATCTCCACCTGTCGTTATCTGAACAGGACGACCAGATCGGTCATTGTCCAAAACTTTTGAGCGTTCTTGACAGAATTTATTGACCCAGTTATGCACCGTGACAATTCTCACTATACACAGGGTACATTTTATCAATAGCCGTTGCAGGAAGTTCTTTTGCCCACAACAGAACGCTGCTCTTCTAATGTACACTCCTTAAGCATGGGCGGAATTTTCAAACTGAGCTGCGCATGCATACGTGCGCTGCCTAGAGACTGCTAGTTGATTATTATAAGCTGAATTGTGCTGCCACTTAATGATACCTTTCGAAACTAATTTAACCAACAATTTCCAGCTATCTCACATCAGTTTATGACTTGTTTACTGATTTCCCCTGGTACTACGATATTCTGAAGCTTCTGTCAATTAAAATTAAAATATTAATCTACTGTACTCATGTTAATTATGCTATATTATGTATTTTATATATTTTCTATGTCAATAAACTACTAATTAATTCTTTGCCAATGTTTTTCGGTCCTTTTTTTAAAAAAAAAAAAAAAAAAAATACAATTATTTAGTAAAAGTCTAACCAAAAGAATATAATTATCCTGAATTTCTCTTTAAAAATTTATTTAAGGTTAAAAGGATAACCTTAAAAACAAACTGTAGTAAGTTGAATGGATTATTATACAGGGTGTACCTGAAATGTGCTGCCAAACTTAAAGGTTGTAGTCAAACATGCAAAACAACGAATAAATGTCGTATAAAAATTGATCTGGAAATGCATCATTTCCAAGATATGAACCATGAAACGATAGAGATGTGTTAGCCTTTACATCGTATTGTAGAGTCATTAAATTGCTCCTCAGTAATCGTGACATGGCCTGCTCGTTACCCTGATTTAAACCCACTGGACTTTTTCGTATGGGATTATCTTAAAGCATTAGTGTACACCACACCGGTTCCTGATGCCCACGAACTGCGTGATCGCATAGTGGTTGGGTGCAACACAATTCGACCTGCACATGGCATCTTCGACAGTGTTCGGCAGTCAATGGACGATGTTGTGTTGCGTGCATTGCGGCCGGTGAAGGACATTTCTAGCATTTCTGTAAAACCGAGCGACTGTACGGCCAACACCTCTGTATTGTTGCATCGTTCATAACTTGGTAGCACATTTCAGGTATACCCTGTATAATATTGCCATAATACATAACGTAAAGGATAACGTAAACCAAAGTAGCACTAGAATCAAGAAATTGAAGCTACTGAAGGACCAGTTAAGAAAACATTATTCATGTTTGTTATGCGCAAAAAGTAAAATCTGTTGAATTTATCGTAAGCTATTGCTAGGCATTGGCGCGAATATTATTAATTCCAAAACATGGATCAAATATATAGAGCGCATAAAAGTGTTTGAGTGAAAGTAATGGATAACATATTAATGTATCTATTCGGCAGGTAAATGTAGCAGTCACGATAGACTATTCCTCATTTGGATATGTTAAATCCTTATTGAGACACCATTTTAGTCAGGATTCATGATGTCTTGACAATCCATCAACTGACTGATGAACACAGAACTTCACAGGGTCACTCTTGATGCTTCAACAACATTGCAATGTACATTGTGAGGCAGTCTTAAGCAGAATTGTTATAGGAGGAATCTTCTTTCAACACTCCACAGTCAACATAAAGAAGTTGAAGACGACACATTCTTCAGATTGGTTTTACTTCTTCTGAGTCAATAGTAAATGGAACTGTTCATGAGGAAACTCTTAGAGAGATTAAGGAGGCTATTTTGCCGAATGATCCGATTTTGATCCCAAATGTAGTTTGTTTGTTTTTTTTCACAATAATGCTCGATCTCACGGTGCTCCCTCAGCCATGAATCTCTTAAATTTTGGGGGCTTGAAAATTCTTCTACATCCATTAGTACATTCCTGATTTTTATTATCCGACTTCTACTCCAAAAAATGAAAAAAACCTCTCACTTGTTAGAGATCCATAATACTATATTGTTGATCACAGATTTTTTATGCCTTAAAACTTCATCTTCTTAAGATTATCATATGATATAAATCATATCTATCGTTACATAGATATATTGTTAACTTTATCAACAAGCAGGCCCCCCCCCCCACATCAAATTCCACGCCCAGGTACCAAATGCAATACCGGGCCTTTCATATCGACAGCTACTTGGATCACTTCCACTGAAGAAGCCTCATCTGAAGGGAGGCGAAAGCTTTGGAGTTTTAAAGTTTTTTAAGTTTTAATTTTTTAGTGTTTTTAACTTTCCAACTTTTTGTAGAAGTATTAAGTCGTGGGGTATTTTCTCGATATTTTTGGCTAAGAATTTATGATTTTGTTCATAACATGGGGGGAGGGGTTTGAAAGGCCCGGTATTGCATTTGGTAACAAAATACAAGAAAACATTAAATTTCAAAATCACTTCAATCACCAAAAACCACACACATAATATAATAACCATTAAAACAACCAAAAAAAATTATTTATTTTATTTTATTTTGACCAATATTTCATCCGTGTCTAGTTGTTAATTCTAAACATGACAGTTGATAGGACTTCTGTTCCTCAAATATTTTCTCATGCGACCAAGATAATGTCACTTTCTCTTACATTTCAAGACAATTGTGAAAAGACACGTCTGCTATTTATAAAAACGTAAAAAACGATTATTTTTCTTAGAAATGCAAACATATTATTAAGAAAAACAATTCGGTTTCTTATCTTTTTTTAAAAGAGTAAACAGAATTCAACAGCAATATTTTTGTTTAGGAACAAAGAAAAAATTTATGGTTCTTTTCCTCTGATGTTGATGATACTTTTATGAAAGAATGCATTTTATTAGAAATAGTTAAAAGGAAAAGAAAGCAACTTTAAAATTTTAGTGAAGTTCACAGAACTAAAAACAACAATAAATTTACAGCAATTTTTTTTTGAAAAGCAGCAAATACCTGTTTATCTAACACTTTCCAAAACCTGCTTCTGGTACTGCTTCAAAAAGTTAAGGCTTTTAATGATATTTCTGTACATAAGTGGAGGTCAGGGAGACAGAGATTTCAGACAAAGTAAAACAGGAAGTTGATAACATCATTTAAAAAGATTACGATAAAAAATATCCTAAAACAATCTATGGAGCAAAATTTCTGTGCAATTTCAAGATTGAATAACTGCTAGTTTTTTTTTTATTTATTAAACAAAAAAAATATATCTTTTAACAACAAAATTCAGCTTCCAGTAATGACACTAATTTGCACAACAAGAGGGTAAAGACAACGACAACCTGATGTAAATCCCATTTTACTGCATGAAGACCAGTTTTCATGATACCATTTACAACATGAAGACTGCCTACTCCAATATCAATCAACTTTATATTATTTTCATTTTTTCTTTTCAGTTTATCTTTTAACTTTTGAAGGAAGCTCAGGTTAACGTTTGGCCCATTCATAGACACATGAAGCAAGTTATCCAAGGAAAGAACTACACCTTCAATGAATATCTCTAAAAAATCATTAGCTGTTGCTCGTCCTAAAAACACGCTGTTTAAATACCTTGTTGAAACCTTTTGGAGATCCATTTGGCAACGCTGAGATATTTTGTTTAGTGATTCATCAAAACAAATCACAAAGTCTGTGCACTCTTTGAAATTATCCATTAAACACTCTTTGAAATATGGTGGTAGTCCATGGTTTATTATACAGTGGTCCAAAAGTAGGTATACAGTTACTTTTTAGTAAATTTTTCGTTAAGCAAACCTTTTATTTTATAAATTTTTTCATTTCCTACGTGATGGCAAACAATCTCAATGAAGAACAAGAAAATGGATATTGAAGTAGTATTTGAAGTCTGATAATGCCGAGAAAGTACGTATAGCATGGCAAGAAGCTTTTCACACACCTCCACCGTCTCGCCAAACAATTTATCGCACGAGGAAGAAATTTGATCAAACTAGTTCAGTGAGTAATGCACCAAAATCTGGACGTCCCAAGACTTCTGTTACTGAGGAAAATGAGATGTTAGTGGCTATGACATTTGTGAACAGTCCAAAGAAATCCACTCGTCGTGCGTCTACAGAACTATCCATACCTACATCATTGCAATGCTTAATGCATAAATTGAAATTAAAACCTTACCAATCACGACTAGTCCATGGTCTTTTGGACAACGCAGATCGCCGGTTGCAATTTTGCAAAATGATGTGTCACAATTTGCTGGAGAACAATCAGACTCTTTGGATAAGATTATCTGGTCTGATGAGGCTTGCTTCAAATTATCTGGCCATGAGTACAGGCGTAACTGTGTGTACTGAACTGATACAAATCCCCATTTGACCATAAAAATCGAAATAAACCAACCTGGCATTACAGTTTGGGGTGCTTTATCATTAAATGCATTAAATTGATGAAAATCGCACTTTATGTCGTACTGAGTGTCGGAGTGTCAAGAAAAGGTTTGAAGAATATTGCAATGTTGAAGGAGGACATTTTGAACACCTGAGAGATTAAATAGTTGCTGTTTAATGCTTAAAACATGCTAAAATTTTGAAATCAATTGCCTACGTAGACATGATATTTAACTGTAAACCTACATTTGGGCCAACCTGTAATTTGGTTCATTCCACAGAAAACTTACCTTTTAAGAGACAAAAATGTTTAAAAAAAAATATTGACAAACAAATCTGAAATTTATTTTCTAAGCAGTATTATTGCTCCTATGAATTATAAAATGAATTGTTACATTGTTTCTTCCTTTTTCATGTAATAAGGAATAAAATAAAATTTTGATATGAATGGAGGATACACAACTGTAACAGAGTATAAGATACAGTAATGAAATCTACCCTATTTTAAAAGCATAACTCATAATTTAAGTAAAATTTTAATTTATTCTGAAACTGAGTGGTTAAACAGAACATTAACTTATCGCAAAATAGCAGAAAAGAAATTTACCGATAATAATAAACAAATATTCCAATATCATAAATATTTAAAATTAATTATTGAGATAATGATAATAAACAATATAGTACATATACGAAATCAATTATTGAGACTCATAGTATTTAAATAAATGATTTTGTACCCTCAATTACGAAATTAATATCCTCCATTCAATGTTAATGTAATGGAGAATACATCTACGGAGGATACATTCTGCAAAACTTCTCTAGTTTGTCATGCTTATTGTGAGGTTAGCTCGTGAACATCCTTTAAAATGTAATTGAATCATATTTAAGAATAATTTCAACAAGTTCTATGTATTTTCTCAATGTTATTCACCTGTCTAAGTTGAGAACGGAGGATACACAAAGATGAGAACCGTCTTGACAATCTTGAAGAAACTGATAGATAGAATGTAGTTAAACCATACTATTTTACTCCAAACAGAAGACAGAGCTAAAACAAAGTGGCGTCTTTTCCTCCTTCATCCATTCTTTGTGAATCCTATTGCCATCTAATGGGAATTTGTTAAAATATCTTCAGAACGGAGGATACAGGGAAAGTCTGTGACAAACTTTCAAAACTGAAAACATATGTTCAAGCTAACATTTTTCTCATTTTTTTTATATCGAACAGCAGTTCACCTTTTAATGTAAGAAATACAATGTGACTCACTTATTCAATATTTCCTTAAATTCATACAATAATTAACCACCCTTCTGAAGAAGCACTTGTGACACGTAACGGAGGTATACATATCTTCACTGTTGTTTATAAATTTAATAGAAATAAAATGAAAGAACAAAGAATACAATGTTCATACCTTCCTTGGTTTGTATTGCTGTTTATAACCACTGAAAGAAGAACTTTGAATATTTCTTAAGTAAATAAGTGCCTTGTACTTAAAAAGGTACGTTTTCTGTGGAATGACCCATACGATACCTTAGTTTTCCCTACAGCAAATCTAGAAACTGGAGCATTTTCAGGAAACATAATTTGAAATGTTTCACTTATTTATCCACAAGAGTTTAGATATATTCTCTTGGATGCTACTTCCATGACCCACATTTCAGAATTTGTGACATCATCTTTCACAACAAAACTGTTTAAATCAACCGGGTGCATATCACTTTTAATCACAGAAATATTTGATTCATTAGGCTGAACCTTTTCTTCGCTCACCACTTCTACATGTCCAGAGCTTGTTGATGTTATAACTTTGCTATTAGACAATGCATCATTTGACCGGAGGCAAGATTGGGCTGAAACAGTTTTGCACAGATGTTTTGCAAATGCCCTTCTGCATGACTAGCGAGTGTCTGACGTCCCATGTTGCTGACTAAAAGTTTTAGAACCACACTTTATAAAACACTGCTCCATCGTCTTCCTTCACTCTTGCTACCCAACCACAAAATTCAGGAATTAGTTTCTCATCCAGCCGCTGATCATTATAAACACACCTTCTTGACATTGCTATGATTTGTAACTTTTGATGTGGTCTTAAAGTTTTTACTGTCTCTGTATTTTAATAATTTAACATGAATGTCCTATTCTTCGAAAGAAAAAAAAATTAGACAAAGAAACAAAACTCGGGTCTCTCTCATGAATGGTTGCTTGCACATTGCAACAATGAAAAATAAGCAGTCTTGCATTTGCCTATAATACTACATTATATAGTACATTAGTACTATTAAGTACAGAACACAAGATAGGATAGTAGCATCTACCTTGGACAGCTCCAGTATGGCAAGGGACGTCTAACTCCCTTTCAGCCTTTAACACATACTCTATGAAATTACTGTGAAACAAGACAAATATTAACTATTATAAGAATGAATTTTATGCCAGATGAAATACTGGGGAAAAAAAGGAATGATCTCACAGATTGGTGAAAGAATTTAATTGTGTTAAATCCTGCTGTAGCCTTCATTATAATTTCATTTTCACTGACTTTTGCTCTTTTTTATATAAATTCCCTGATCTTTCTAAAGATTATAGATCAATTCCCTGACGTTCTCTGACTAAATTCCATTTCCCTGACATTCCCTGATTTTTGCAGAAAGTGGAAACCCTGAACATAACTATGCAGAAGTTGAGATAACAAAGAATTTCTGAAATAATAAACAATGAAATTTATTTGAAAGTGAACCAAAAATATCAGACTTAAAGCCTATGTCTAAACACTGTGATCCTATTTGATAACTCAACATAGTAAGAACTTGTTTTTTTGAATTTCAGTTCTTCAAATATTCCAGGTCAACATTTGTTCCACGGTTATTATCCTTGTCAACTTGATTCAGCATGAACTCTGAAGTTCTCTAAAGTGTGTATAAAAATCCATTACTATTTCAAAGGCAGTTTTTATTAAAATATTTAATCATCTTGCAAACTGAATGCTTCATAAACTTGTCTACGACTTTCCAAGTTGGAAACGAAGTCATTTCAGTAAAAGCAAATAATCTATACTAATATTATAAAGCTGAAGAGTCTGTACGTTTGAACGAGCTAATCTCAGGAACTACCAGTCCGATTTGAAAAAAATCTTTTTCCGTTAGATAGCCCGTTCATTGAGGAAGGTTATAGGCTATATAACATCACGCTACGATCAATAGGAGCGGAGCAGTAAGCGTAAACGTCAACCAATTTTACAAACTATCGGGTGTGGCGGCGCGCTGGGTTAGGGCGGGTTGGCAGCACAACGAGAACCAAACATTACCGAGAAGGGCCGAACTGTGAATGCCTAGATCAGTGAGCTTGGTTCCATGCCGAACAGCTCAGTCAAGTGATCGGCTCCTTATTAAGTAGTTATGTACTCATAACGTGTATGAAACAGATATGTAGAATCAAAATTTAACGCAGGTGAAACCGCGGGGCACAGCTAGTAATATAATAAAATGCCAAAAAAGTTTATTAAAATTTATTTCAGTTTCAGATACAAAATGGCGAAAAGCAAATTAAAATGTCATGGCTTTGCTGAATGTTCTCTGATCTTCTTTACTTCAACTCTGGTAAGGAACAGAAATTCCTTCTTCTAAGGATGATACCAATGTTAACTGTCGAGAACAACTAAAAAGAAAGTAAAAAAAAATAATATCTCAATGATTGAGTCTAGCCCAAGAATAACCTCAGAAAAACACAATTAAACAAATTCTTAACAATTTCGTTGTATAAAACTTAAGTTGATTTTAAAAACACATCAAATTTCAAAGTGAAAACCTTACCAAACTTTTACAGTTGCCACAAATTAAGAAATTAATCAGGTCACTAATGTTTTTCTCTCTTTAATGTACCTGAAACTCCGAGACTCAACTGAACATCCAAATTATAGTATCCAAAGAATCATATTTATTCTGTGAATGTTTGCCATTTGAGAACAGCTTCTTCAGACAGAGTTTGATAGTATAATTTGGATCTTCTCTGTCCGTCGTAAACACTTGACTGAGATATACGACAAAACAAACTTCATAATTATACTCCTTTTATCCCATTGGTTCAATCATGACCACCAATACTGCACAGCAGTGACATTCAACCTTTTTTTTGTTTGCATACATGGAGAGAAATTCGCCAACCGGACAATGAATATGCTTTCGCCCATTGAGCCAACAACAACGAGAATTCTGTACAATTGTTTCATCCTTATTATGGACTCATCAGCAGAATA
>JAFIDM010000006.1:56758888-56780720 GCA_023159025.1 Thereuonema tuberculata
CCCCCCCCCCTTTCTGCACAATACCAAAATTTATTTATCTGTCCCCTACCATCCCTCCATTTTTCCAGCTCTCAAAACATTCTTCGAGATCTTAACATTGTGCTTATCATCCCCATTTCTCGACCCATTAACCGATTATTATCCCGGGATGAATACAATGTCCGTGGCATCAATTCCACAGCGTAGTCTACGCTATTTCATGCAGACAAAATACTTGACGTTACATCTGGGAAACACGCCAACCGTTAAAAACTGTATTACCCAATATTCCGTAGCCGTTAAAAATAGCGATTCTAATTATTTAACCTTTGTTCACATTTGTAAAATAATCACTCTCTGAACCTTCACATTGGGGAGAAAAACCACTTCAAACGTAAATGCAAGGAAACCTTTTTTATTATCACCGATAAGTTGTGTTATAATGACAACTTATCGGTTTTCACTATTCTCCAATACCGATTGCAGAAATAATTCCAACCCCGTAAGCCAAGTATCTTGCTCCTTTTCATTAATTTTAATTCTGTACTTGCTTTTCAAAGTAATTGCTACTTTTGTCATCTTTAATTCTTTATTCACAACCTTTTCCTCATTCTTGGTTTTCCCAGTCAAGTTTTGTTTATTTTTAACTTCATTTTTATTTTGTTCTCTCATTCTGAAGCATTAAATTTCCCCTCCTTGTTTACGCTGCACCTTTTTTTAGCCCCGGGCCGTAGAGTCTACTGCCCAACACCCTGAACCCTAAATGTTTCCTTCAGGTCACTTGTGCGTTGGCCCGAATTTTCTTATTTTTTGAAATTTGTTATGCGCTACCCCACTTGAGAACGAGATGTAGACCATCTTGAAAGTACTCGCATTTTATTGTATTTTATATTCATGTATTTAATTAGAACTGTGTATGGTGGCCAGAATCTACTCATTTCAAAAGTTTGTGAAAGAAAATTAAAGTTGTAAGTTAAAAAATAAAAATGAGGTCAACTCACAAGATTAAAAAAAATCTAAACACATTAAAAATACAAGTAATTTCGGCCATAAGCATTAAATAGTTTACTTAAAATTAAAAGTACTTACAACTATGGAAACCATTCTAACGAATTCTTTGTTTATTCCTGAATCATTCCAAAAGGAAAGAATTCTCTGATCTTTCAGTTTCATTAGATCAGAAATTCTGATGGTCGGTTTATCTTTCTCACTGATATTGAATGTTCTGGCGTATTCATCTCTAATGTCATTCACAAAATTCCAGGACTGATAAGGTTTATGTGAACAAAATGTTACTGCTGGTAAATGAATTGTTTCATTTCTCTCAATGAGGAACTTCATATCTGGATCACCCTCGAAATAGTCGTATATGGTATCATATATTTGGTAAGAACACAGTAAGGCTGAAAGTAGAATCATCATAAACCAAGTAGTTTTTATAAAGTAATTACAATTCTTATTCAAAAGTCTGTCACATCCAGTAATGCCAATGTTGATTGGTTGCTCGCAAATATTTTCAGAATCAGGTTTATTTATTCCTACACGATTTCTTCTATTAGAAGAGAAGACCTGAAAATAGAGGATATGTTTAATTGCCGAAGTTTATCTATCGAGAAGATTCGTTAAAGCTGGACAGAGAACTTAATAATTTACAACTAAATAGAAATACCAAAAAACCATATTACTTTAAATATTTAACATTTTAAGTTTAATTATGCTTAACAAACAGCTACTTTTGTGCCATTAAAACACAACCAACAACAACAAGTTTAACAATATTTAAGTTCAAATCAATTTTACATGAAAACATTTATTATAGAAAAAACGATCAATACATATAAGAGGAGAGACATATTAAAATAAAATGAAAATACATCAAAACTATTCAAAAAATAATATTTCTATTGTAAGGAATTCATATTCTTTTTCTAAAAATCATAACCTATACTGCACTTACAAGAGAAATAATGTGAAGATTGTTTGTAGAACAAATTTTTACTGTTCGAAAAGTTAATCAGCATAATTTGTGAAAAACTACATTTGTCAGAATGAAAGCTACATTTATTCAGATTTACAAGATATAAAAAATTCAATAATAAATAAATGACTTATTAATTTTTTTTAAATATAAAGAATATTGGCAACTATTTATATCATTGTTACCACTAAAGCAAGCAATACCATCAAAATCTTTGTGAGACCCAAATCTTCAATAAAGCAGGTTGACAATAAAGGTGAGTTTATCGGATCAAGTGTAAAGAAAACTAGTGCATCTACGTCGGGGAGACATACATTGGATAACCGTCAAAAAGAGCTTATTCGTTCTGCTAGAAGAGAGGACACCAATTATTTATCTATGACCCACTGTCAAGAAACAGGACACGGGTAGGATTTTATTAACCCAATCATTTTTACGAAAATGTACAAATCAAATGTACAGTTGTTTGTTGTTGGTGTGGGTATGTTTTGTTTCCTAGTAACAGACATCAACATAAACATCTCAATGACATCACTGGATATACTTCTGAGAAAACTTTGCATTTGATCCGGAAGGAGGCGTCCTTGTTGCCGAAAAACCAAAGATATAGTGTTTTCATCTAGCATTGGTTTAAATTCTTAGCTTATTGGTTCTTATTATTTCCTTAATTTGTCATTTGTATATATTGGAGCGTACAATGTAATTTCCATACTCTGCCATGTAGAATTATAGAGAAGAAGTGTGGCAGTTTAATGTGTCCTTTTCGAAGTTTGTTGGATACCTATATCGAAGCTTTCTTTGGGCTACAATAGTAATACAGTGCTGTCTTGACTTATGAGTTTAATTTGTTCCGTGACGGAGTTCGTAACTGAAATAACTCGTACGTCAAATCAATTTTCCCCATAGAAATAAATTAAAATACTATTAATCCATTCCGGACCCCTTAAAACCACCGCAATTTTAGGTTACATATTTTTAAATAAGAAAAATTTGCTTACAAATAACGAATAATGTAAAAAAACACAATACCATAGAATGCACTGCAATAAACTGTTTTTTTTATTTAAATATAATGTAATGTAAAGCATTTATCTTGGAGATCAGACGACTTGAAGATGCTGATGGAGATGGAGGAGGATGGCTGAACTGAATAACTAATTGCTATTCGCTGATTTAATATATAAAATGTATTATGTGCCTATAGTCACCTATGCAGCGGAGACATTGGTGATGAATGCTAGAGACTGGAGTAGACTTCAAGCTGGGGAGAAGAAGTTTCTTAGAGGTATAGCAGGGAAGACTAGATTAGACAGAGTGAGAAATAAGAATATCCGGGAGGAGTTGGGGGTAAAAAGTTTGAGGAAAAAGGTAGAAGAGGGAAGGCTGAGGTGGTTCGGGCATGTGAAAAGAAAGGAAGATGGTAGGGCTCCTAAGATCTGGCAGGAGTTTAAAGAAGGAGGGAAGAGACCAAGAGGGAGACCGCGTAAGCGATGGCTGGATGATGTGAAGTACAGTCTGGAAGAGAGAGGCATCCCATGGGAAAGAATATGTAGAGAAGAGGCTTGGAAGAACAGGGAGAGGTGGAGAGGCTTATTTACTTCCTAGACCCACAGCTGGTGGAACAGGAAAGGATATGTATGTATGTATGTATTCGCTGATTTTTCGCCGTTTTCGCTACGCGTTCCTCACTTTCATCTGCAGAAGTTTTCGATGAAAACCTGTCCAATGAGGTCTGTTTCATCTTCGCTTTCAGATGCTTCTGAAATGTCATTAAATAGAACTGTCGCACGCCGAGTTGCAACTTTTTCTGAATGTCTTTTGAATAAAGCCTAAAAGTTTCAATCACATTCCCAACATTTTTTTAACTCACTTGTAGAGACATCTTCCTCCGCCTCCTACGCGTCATCTATTTCCTGTAAAATCTTCGTAGCTCCTTTAGCTCCTCCGTTGTCAGTTCGGCAGAGTGCTCCTCGATGAGCTGATTGATGTCACCTTTATCTATGTCCAGGTCCTTGGAATTGCCGAGGGATACAATTTCCTCCACCACTGCCGCTTCGGGTTCGAGTCTTTAAAAGTCCGTTTCAGACACAACTTCAGGCCACAGCTTCTTCCACGCAGTCAAGGTCCTCTTTGTAACACTCTGCCAGGCCATAACGATAATTCTGAGGCATATCATGATGTTATAGAGGTACTTCCAAAACTGTCGAAGTGTGAGGTTTGTGTTCTCCATCCTCTCAAAGCAGTGGCGGAACAGGTGCTTGGCGAAGAGCTAATGGAAAATATAAATCACCTGCTTGTCCATGGGCCGCAGGATAGGGGTTGTGTTGGTTGGAAGGTAGAGAAAGTTTATAAACTTGAACTCTTTGAGGATGTCATCTTCGTTGTTAGTTGGTGTCACAGTTCTAACAAGATAAATATAAAAATGAATAACAGAGAATAACCAGCACGTGGAAGCATAATTAAGACACCTACGGATAGGTAGAAGGGAATAAGAGCGCTGGGTCTAAAAATCTCTTTTCCCGACTTAGATTAAAGGTGAATTAAATAAAGGTAAAAAAAGGACAAACTCATTTAGGTTTAAAAGAAACAAAGAAATGCATTGTACGAATAAAGGTTAAAGATACAATCAGTAAAGGAAACAATCAACGAGCTGCTTGCTCACAATGAATCATTCAGTGATTCTCATACTTACTAATAACACCAAATACAAAGAAGTCAGATGGCGATTAAAATAAGGATTAACATCAGGATAATACACACACGCATCTTTTCGTTTGAGAAAAGTTCTTCTAAGGGATTGAAATCAATTAAAATTAAGATTAACAAGGAAAACAATACATTGTTTATCTTTTTTTTTGTGACAAAGATTTCAAAGTTTATAAAGTTTGTTCGATAAAAGAAAATCTTAGTGTCAAGGGAATTGGCAGTGTAATCAAACTGGTTAACACATTCACATTAAAGTTTCTTGCTAGCATGAATTGGTACCAAAACAATAATAGGCATATTAACCCTCCGTCGGTCGCAATAGGCCTGACAGGCACAGGACAAATATTTTTGTTCTCCTCTCCACTGCTAAAGCGCGCAGGGTTCCGTCCCTGCAGATACTCGTGTCTTTTTCAACGATGTTTGTGATGCACTTAGTCAGTTTCAACGCCATTCGCTCGGAGCAGAGATCTAACCTTTGTGACCTCTGAGGCCAATTGCTCCCAAACTCGTCATTTTTTTTTAAGGTTCGTATTTTGCATTATTTATCATTACAGTTATTTATTTTGCTCATTTAATCAATGAAAAATACTAGGATTTAGGATATTTTGTGGAAATATGTTGGTTTGAATTCGTTGTCGTGTTTTTTCATTTGAAGAAGATTGAAGAAGATGAAGAAGTTTGAAGACGACTGGAATTCCAAGCAGCCTGCAAGTCCGCTTGAAAAGATATCGTCCCATCGATGATCCCTCCCTCCCCCCATCCAAAAAGACGTAGATGAATCACCTGCACTGCAGAAATGGACCACAGATGGATGTCGAACTACGAATGCTATAGATGTCATCAAGCAATATCTGCCTGTCCCATGCAAATATGATCTGCCAAGGCTGCACTTCAGTGGGTCAATGCACCTCCACTGCCCAATTTTCCAACAGTGAATCAGAGTAAGGCTGACTTTATTTTACCTGTATTTTGAGTTTTGTCAATAATTATAAGGATTTATTATTGTTTTAGTAATGAAAACAGAAGGCAATTAGGTGCTTGCTCTGAAATTTCAGTCTTTTTTGTAATACAGTGGAACCCCGCTATTAGTACACAATGCGTTCCAGAAGGCAGTTCGAATGGCGATTTGTACGAATGGCGAATCATTTTTTCACATAAGATATAATGTAAATAGGATTAATCCGTTCCAGAACCCAGAGATGATTGCTTATTTAAACCTTTATTAATAATACTTTAAGCGTAAAATACATAAAAACTATGAAAACAATAAATATATTGGCCTCTCTTATTATGTCTTTCTTTTTCAGTATAGACGATATGGTTGATTTGGCCATGTCATACTGAGTTGCCAGGTCAGAGACACGAGTTCCACTTTCAAACTTCGCAACGAGTTCTTTTATCAATTCAATTGTCGTTCTCACTGCTTTCCTTTTAGGCTTAGTTGAATCAGTAATCTTTTTTTTTGGATCTTTTTTGGACCTCCGGCTGCACTATTTTCAATAAAAATAACAAAAAATAACAATAAAATATCACAAAGTTTCATGAAGCTTGCGTGGATGATGCGTAGCGTACGGAAGCTAGCACGAGACTGAACTGAAGCGACCGCAAGGGGCGGCCAGTAACAAGGTCACGCTGACCGAATCGCGAGCAAGCGTACGAATGGCGAGTTCAAATTTACTTGAAAAAGTTGGACGAATAACGAGTTGTACGAATAACGAGGCGGACGAATGGCGGGGTTCCACTGTACTTATTTTTAGTAGAATAAAAAAGGTTTTTTCATTCAAATTTGAAATAGTCTTTCTTTGTATAGCCTAAAGAAGGTCACTAATCACTTTAACCCTTCAGACCGGCGAGTTTCTTTTCTGAATATGTCTTTGAACCGGTAATTTTTTTTACTTAGAAAACAAAGAAACAGAAAGAAAAATTTTTAATGGCTAAAATATAGCGCTGAAATTTAAATTCCACCAGTGAATTATAAGCTTAAGTAATTATCTCTCGGTCAGCGGAAAATTACAGAATTTTGTTGAACATTAACGGCGGGGGGCCGCCAATTATCTACCCCTGCAGAGAACGTTCCCTGTACGTCAAACCGGCTGTGAGTCAAACCCAGGCGAACGTACACGTGTACGTCTTACCGGCTTGAAGGGTTAAGAGCGTTAGAATTGCATCAATTAATTGCTAAAGGTGATTTTCTAACAGGCGCCTGTCAGGCGCATTACGCCAAACTCGGGAGTCTAGGAGTTGCAACCGACGGAGGGTTAAATTGTCACTTAGGTTTATCAGATCGCACACAAATAACTACGGATACCGGCATCGGATTTATTCGCGTAATCACAAAACACTAGTATGGTTGCTGACGGAGAGAAGGCACCTCACTGAAGTGACGTCATGAGTCACAACAAATTGCCGCTCCGTGGAAAGGTGAATCGCCGATTAGCTGATCCATTACTCGTCCGTGATACACACACACAACTCCGAAGCAAGGCGTTCTGTTCTTCAAACACAAACATCCGAAATGGGTAAAGCGCTTCAATGTCTGGAAATCATTTCACAGCGGTATCTTGAAGCAGTCTCTTGGCGACACCAAAACTCGAGTCATTTTTCCTTCGTCCATGACTCAAAAGGGTATGAAGTTAATCCAAAGATGTGGTTCTTAACAATTGTATCCTTAATGTTCAGTCGACCTGTAAAACAACATACACACTAACTCTGACTAATAATTAAAATAAAAATGAAATTTAAAATAAAAATAAAAAAAAGCAGATAAAAAAAACTCGGAAGCCACATCCTGGCTGACCTAGCGATTCAAAGCTTCGATTGCAACTCTCTTTTCTTTATATAAATTCCTCCAACTCGGAAACAAATGCACCAATCACAAACTAGCGCGCGAAAAATCCGCGACATAATTACGTTCGCTGTAATCAGGTTACATGCGACTGACTGTCTAAATGGTTTATCTAGAAAACAAATACGGCGGAAATACAAATTAACTAAGATTCCAAAAGAATTCGTTCTCATGCAGACGAAAATAAAACAAAATAATAAAACAATAATTAAAAAAAATCTGACATTATAAAGGTAAATCACAGATCTGCAGAGAGTAAAGAAACAGAAAGGAAAAATAATAGGAGGAAATCAATACACAAGATGAAAGGAAAGAAAGAATAAAAAGAGAAGAGAGGAAAAAAAATAATAAAAGGAAAGTGGCACGGTTTGGAAGAAAGAAAAAAAAGAAAATACAGGGGGGTAAAAAAAAACCGTTACAGTTGGTGAGCAAGTGCATTGTCCAGGAGGATAAGGGCTTGCAGAGATAGGTTACTTTCCCGGAGATATTTCTTAACGTCAGGAGCAAAGACCAAATTCACCCATTCCACAAAGAACTGCCTGGTGGCTTACGCCCTCAGGTTTACCCTCCACATAATCTGCAGTTTTTCTTATGAGATTTAAAGGCTATTGCGTTTTCCGAATGATAAACGAGCAGCGGTTTAATCTTGCAATGGCGCACTGTGCGAAGGTTAGGCTATCCTTCATTGGGTTGTGGCCTGGCATCCTCTTCTTCCCTGCCGCTATATAAGTTCTCCTTGGTATCATCTACCAGAACAGTCCTGTCTCGTCAAAGTTGAAGACTTGCTGGGGATGTATCCTTAGGCTGCTATAATTCCGCGAAAAATTTTGAGGTAATTGTCATATCTGCGCTCGCTATCTCATCATGCCTGACAACGGAGTGAATGCCGGTCCTATTTTTAAAATTATCGAATCAGCCGCGACTGGCTTTGAATGGCTCACCCGATGCCTCGTCCGTCGAAGTGCATGGGGTCTGCTGCATCAAATCAGCGTAAATAGCTCGTGACTTCTCACAGATTATAGCCTCCGTCACTATCTCCTGCGAGCTGCTTCTCTGTCAACCACACCATCAACAGCTTCTCTATATTTTCATGGATAGATGCCCGCTGTTTAGAAATTATTTTAACATCCTTGGCTGGTGTTACAGCATTTATCGACTTCTTCTGCTTCAGTATGGTGCAGATCGAAGAAGTGCTACGCTCGCACTGCTTCGCCAAGTCGACTACACGCACAACTCGGTCATGTTTTTCGATAATTTCCTTCTTTAATTCAATGCACATCACCCGCTTCTTTTTCTCAGCAGTGTCCTTCACACTCACTTTCTTCTGACCCATGGTGGAAAAACGAAGTTTTGCAAAATAACCGCAAGCATAAATGCGAGCACAATACTGATGCTTCCAATGCAAGCTAACCGCTTAAAGTAAACGAGTGAGACACACGATGCTGGGCGGATGGTGTGGCGTTAGCTGCACCAACTAGCGGTTAGGTATCTGAAGCTGGATCGTAACCTTAATTTTAGCTCTCAACTCAAAGCAAAATATGGGCCGAGAGACTCAAGTATCTCAAAAAACTCGTTAGTTTGAACACTCGTAATTCAAGGTACCACTGTATCTTGTAAGACTAGACAGGATTGCTTAAGTTATTTATTGATATATTAATAAAATTAAAAAAACAAACAAAGTCGAATTAATAACTCATAGTAGATCCCACATATTTGAACATGGAGCATTGGTCTATTAATTTATGTTCAGTAGTTGTATGAATCCGGAGATGATTAGTCGTTACTTTAATTTCCATAATAGAAACTTTCATTATTGTCATTAATTATAAGTTTATAAGCCTTCTATTGATCATTATATGTAGTTAAAATCACAAGAAACTTTTACTTCAACATTCTAAAAATAGTTTATTTTCTAAATTATATATGCATTGTTTGTATTGAATGGAAGCTTCATTCGGTTGACATTGATTATTTGCTCAACTACAAATAAAATGCAGTTTTATCCTAATTTACTTATAACTTACTCTTATACTCACTTTCTGCTTTATGACTGCAATCAAAAATTCCATCAGCTCCGGAATTGTTAAAACTGACATATCCAAAAAGAAACCCAAAATCGAGCCAATATCAGCAACTAAACTAGAAAACGTGTACCATGGCATCTCCTTTATGGTGAGAACAGTTTTACTCAAAAGCAAATATAAACATTTAGAATCGTGATATGCATTTTGGACCAAATCGACATTGTATATCACTAGCATTTCATAACACTTATTTGGACATTGCTTTCGACATTCTTTTCTTTGTTTAATAACTTTGACTAAGATCTCATAGGAACGGCTGAAAGCTTCTTGTGATTCACAGAGAGGCAGAGATTTGTTCGTCATGAAAGGTAATCTAGAACATAAATGAATAAATGAATAAGAAATGTTAATTATATAATATCAAACTGATTGATAACTAGATAGATAGCTAAAGTGAGACACTTCTTAAGAATTTAAGAAAACAAATAATTAACTAACAAATAAAATAATAATAATAATATTTTTTTTTATTTAATTTCATTAATTCATTTTGTTCTGTTGGGATTGAACTAAAACAATTCCATCAACAGGTTCGAATACATTATTTTTATTTTGTAAGGAAGATACAACGGGAATATACTCAGTTACAGTATCTCTAAAAAAGAAAAAAGATAAACCAACATATACGGATCTAAATATAAATACAAATAAACAAATTTAAATAGAAAATATCATAAAAAAGCAAAAAAACCAATATAACGGAAATACAAAGTGTACAAAATACGCAATAAGAAACACAATAATAATGGGGAAAAAATATATGTATATATATACATAAGATATACAAAAGAGTAACTACAGCAACATCTAGAGATATTGGGAAAATAAATAAATAAGGACTGAAAATGGAAAGAAGGAAGAGAGAGAGGTAGAGGTAGTTGAAAGAAGATAAATAAAGACAGAAAAAAGGAACAGTAGGGGAATCACATGACTCTAAACAATGGCTAATTTGAAAGACTGAAGATTCATTTTAAAAAATGTTAAGATTACTACACTGGCGATTGTATTCGTCGCACATTCTAATAACAGGCGAATTTTTGTGTCTGTTAGATCGCACAGAGGGTGTATAGAAAAGAGATCTATTTCGACTCCGTGTGGTAGTAACATTGAAATTAATTTGACCTAGTAATATAGAACTATGGATCTTATTATTATGGAGCTTATAAAGAAAAAGAAGAGAGGCACTTCGTCTAAACATCGTTAAAGGTTCAATTTTAAAATAAGATAATAAAGTTTCGTAACTAATAAGGTCAGGATAAAAACCATACGTGTTGAAAAAAAGGTATTTGAGAAATCTTTTTTGGACTTTTTCAATTATTGATTGAGTATTGTTGATATGAAGACCACACAATTGAAGGATATTCGAGATTATAGCGGACAAAGGCATTGTAAAGTAAAATTAGAGTAGAGATATTGCGAAAGATGCTTCCTTGATGAATTACGAAGCCAAGTAGTTTATTGGCTTTATTTGTCACACATTCGTAATGATGATGAATTGAAAGATTATTAGTGAAGAAAACACCAAGATATTTGATATCTCTTTTCTTGGTTAATGTGATGAAATTAAGAGTGTAATTGTAATTAATCATTTTTTTTTGTTGTTTAAGAAATTATTGAACATTTAGGAATGTTGAAAAAAAGTTTATTATTTACAGACCAATTATAAATAACATCCATATCTTTCTGTAAAGCGATACAGTCTTCTTCAATAGAGATCTCTTTAAAGTCGTCTTCAGCATACATTAGATAGTGCGTATTCCGCAAGATAGAGGGAAGATCATTAATGAAAGGAATGAAGAGAAGAGGCCCAAGGTTGGAGCCTTGAAGTACTCCAGAGTTGACAACAGAATCGGAGGATTTTATACCATAGTAATACACAAATTGTTTTCTTTCAGTAATGTAGGAGTAAAGAAATTTAATTGTATTCTGATTCAGACTAAAACATGAGAGTTTATTAAGCAGCAGTTGATGATCGACTTTATCAAATGCCTTTTCCAAATCTGTATAGAGAACATCAACTTGCTTGTTATTATCAAAAGAATTAGAGATAGATTGAGCAAAATTTACTAAATTCGAGACAGTTGATCTCTTAGGTAAGAATCCATGTTGTGTTTAGTGATAAGGGTTTGTGTCATTTGATACAATTGTTTATGTAAGACAATCTCAAATAGTTTAGCAGGAGCAGAAAGAATTGCGACAGGTCTATAGTTGGTAATTTGAGATCTATCGCCATTTTAAAACAGAGGAATAATTTCAGAGTTTCCATAAGGAAGGAAAGTATTTAACTTAAGAGATAGAGAAAGTAGATAGTGAAGCGGAAGTGTGAGTAGGTGACTGCAACCTTTTATTATATAGGGAGGAATGAGGTCTGGACCCACATTTTTTTAATGTTTAAGAAGTTTGAAAGCATTGGTTACATCATCAATAGAAATATCAAATGCCGCAGAGTTGTTATTTAAATTATTGTTATTAATAAGATTGGTGATGTTTATAGAGGAGGAGAGTTGATAAACAGATTGAAAGTAATCGGCAAAGGCAGCAACGGTATCTTCGTTGCTAATAAGTGAATTATTTTTGTAGTATATGTTGTGAGTACCATTGTTGCTGGGCTTATCATTGATTAACTGCCAAAACTGATTAGGGTTGCTTTTGATATTTTTTTCTGTATTTTGAATGTGTGTCGAGTAAGCATTTTTGATTTTGTTTTTAGCAATGGTTCTGAGGCATTAATGTTCAGCTTTATCCTGAGAATAACCCTACTTTCTATAGCGCCTATGATAATAATTTCTACTTTTAATTAAGGAAATAATTTCGATTGTGAACCACGGAGGATAAGATTGACGTTTTTTGAATGGTTGAATTCGGGGAACACATGCTTCAAAAATATCATATATGATATCATAAAAATGCTTAGTGGCATCATTGATATCTTTGATATTGTAAAGAGTCTTCCAATTAACTTCAGATAATCTATTGTAAAGTTGAAGAAAATCTGCTTTTTTGAAGTTGTAGCGATTGTTTATGGTTTGATTGGGTTTTCTGTGGGTAATTTTGGATGACATAAAGCTTTGAGTAATTGAAAGTGCAGGATGATATTTATCTTCAGTAACAAAAAATTGCGTATCATGCTCAGCAGTAGTTGTGCTTACATTAGACAAAACAAGATCTAAAGTTCTGCCCATGTAGTTAGTTATATTGTTAAATTGTGATAATTTACAGAAATTTTTGAACAGATTTAGATTAGATGCCGAGTGAAAGAGGAATTAGAAAGAAATGGAATAAGAATGTTTTGGTCTCCTATAATGTGCATTTTGGATTCTAAGTTATGATAAAAAGAATTAAGAAGAAAATCTTTAGAATCTCGAAGAACATAAGAGGCACGTATACACTTCCGTGCAACTAAATCGACTCACCCATACAGAGCGCACAAAAAGGCGTATGTTTTTTAAATGGCTTTACCGATTTTCAAAAAACATCTTTTTTTGAAAGCCTAATATTTTTACTTTACAATGACACCATTATCATTAAAATCTGTAGAATATTTTCTAAATGAATGTGATCTGAACTTAACCGTAGCAAAATGCAGTCTGAACGGAAACCACGAGTTGCGCTCCGCATTCCCCTATAAAATCCCATATGGACCGATATTTCTCATCAGTCGCTTATCAGACGTTCATCTGTACACATCTCTGCAAGTTTAATTCATTGTTTTCACAAACCCATGGATACTACGCCAGAAGACGCTGCACAAGTTGTTGCTTTGTTGCAAGTAGGCCACAGTCAACGAGAAGTCGCTCGTCAACTAAACTTGAGCCAATCTGCTGTCTCTAGAGTATTCAGAAGGTTTCAAGAAACTGGTACCTTCACTTGGAGACCACATACTGGACGGCGCCGATGCACAACTAAGAGGGACGATCGCTTTCTCGTTTCAACTTCACTGCGAAATCGCCATCTCACGGGCGTCGATCTGCAACAGGAGCTGAGACAAGTTCGAGGAGTAGCTGTTAGTCAATGGACAGTCAGAAGACACTTGAAGGAAGTGAACCTGACTCCAAGACGGCCCGCTAGAGGCCCAAAATTGACCGTAAATCACCAATCTGCACGACTCGAATTTGCTCGGGAACACGTCAATTGGAGCATCGAGCAATGGCGGTCCGTCCTATTCACTGATGAGAATAGAATGTGTCTCTATAGTAATGATAACAGAGGCCGGGTCTACCGGCGTCCAGGAGAGCGTTTTTCACAGTGCTGTTTTGCTGAAACAGTCTCGTACGGAGGCGGTTCCTGCATGCTGTGGGTGGCATATCCATCGAGGGAAAAACAGATCTTGTTTTCATACCTGTTGGAGGCCGGAGGGGGGGTCTGACTGCTCGACGATACATTGAGGACATTCTCCTGGATCATGTTGTGCCCTACGCAGGATATATCGGGGAAGACTTCATGTTGGTGCATGACAATGTCCGGTGTCATTCAGCACATACCACTCGGCAATTCATGGAGGAGGTTGTCTCGAGACGATGGAGTGGCCAGCCCTCAGTTCCGATAAGAATCCGATTGAGCATTTGTGGGACGAGCTCAAACGGAGGGTCCGAGCCAGAAATCCGGCACCGTCTAATATCAACATGCTCAAGATTGCGCTGGAGGTGGAGTGGAATGGGATCCCCCAAGACTTTGTCAAAACCTTAATAGGGTCTAAGAGGAACCGCATGCCAGCCGTCGTATAGGCAAGGGGAGGCAATACCAAGTATTGGTTAATAAAAGTTTCCTTGTTTTGCTTGAATTTTTTTTTTGTAATTTAATTTTTATCATCCATAATTTTTTTCCTAAGCATGCATTTTGCTTGCGTTATCATTCAAAATGCATTACATAACAAAATATTGTACAGATTTTAATGATAATAGTGTCATTGTTAAGTAAAAGCATTAGGCTTTCAAAAAAAAAAATTTTTTTTGAAAATCGGTTAAGCCATTGAAAAAACATACGCCTTTTTGTGCGCTTGAAGGGGAGAGTCGATTTAGTTGCACGCGAGTGTATATAATATCATTATATTTGTTTTTGAGTTTGACTTTGCTCCATAGATCTTAAGCTTTGGTTTCGAAGTGATGTATTCTAGTTAAACATTCATTAGTTAAACAAAAATAGAGTAACATTCAAAAATCATTCAAAGAATACAAAACAAAGTACAGACAAACCTCGGTAAGCGAACGCCTCTGAAAGCGAACAATTTGGATAACGACCAAAAATTTCGCTAAAAATTTGCCTCGGATAGCGAACAAAATTTCGGTTAGCGAACAGATGTGTAGCGAAAAGTGTTACAAAAAAGGCAGAAGCAACAGACACTGGATAAGTTTTTTCCTTCAACCTCAAAGCGACAGAGGACTTCCTCCGAAGTTCTCACAGAGGGGGATTCCCCCTCCAAGCAGTAATTCCACCCCTTCCTCCCCACACCTCCATCCACTCACGCCATCACATGGCAGTAAAAACGGTTAGTTTTCCTATGCTTCCTTATGTTTAAATGCTTTCTTTAATGTTTTTATTTATATGGAACTCCATTTGTACTATATTATAACTATTCTCATTTAAAAAAGCATACCTGTATAGCCTGTAACTTTCGTATAATAGCGAGTCAATAGGAGCTAGGAACCAATTATTCATATTTCCTTTATTTCTTATGGGGAAAATTGTTTCGGATAGCGAACATTTCTGATAACGACCAGCTTTCTGGAACGGATTGTGGTCGTTATCCTAGGTTCTACATCGAAATACATTCTATAATGATACATCGCTGATTTGATGCAATCAAAGAGTTACAGACATATTCAAACATAAATTATCATTATTTTTATAAAACAGTTTTTTTTCCTGTTTTAACCATAAGATTAATATTAGTTATCAACCAAATCTTAAGTAATCTTTTTAATAAAGATATTTTTTCAATTTTGTTTATGTTTTTAACCTATTTTATTAATTATATTCAGTAATATTTTTTTCATATTACATTTTCCATAACTATTATATATTTGCAGATAATCAAGTTTAAAATTTAAGTTATTCCTAAAATAGTATAATTTACCATCTCGATTATACAAATAGATATATTTATAATAATTTATCAAAATAAGATTGTACAGAAATTTTTGTTCAGGTGTGAAAATTTTGTATTTCATTAATTCTTCAATTGTAATTTTCTTTTTACGAAAATTAGTTTTAAATTTATTTTTAATAATTTTTTTTGTAACTTATTGATAATAACAAGATTGATGTTCTTGGTATTGACCAAATACTATATCCGTAGTTTATATAGGAATCAAAAAAAGCTGAGTAAATCAATAATTTATATTTTACTGGTAATATATTTCTAGTATGATAAAAAATATAAGATAAACTACTTAATTTTTGATATATATTTTGGATATAGGTATCCCATGTAAATGCGTCATTTATCGTTATACCCAAATATTTAAAATGATTAACAAATTTTATTTTCGTACAATTATCACATGTAACATATTTTTTGTGCAAACAAGAGTGTGTGTGTGTGCTAAAATGCTTTGATAATACGTAGGCAGTTGTTTTTTCGGATGTATTAATAGTAGCTTAGATTTATTATCGTTTATTTTGAGTTTGTTGTCATGCATCCACATTTGTAATTTATTAAAATCATCTTGTAATTTATTTAAGCATTATCTAAGTTTTTATCATTTTTTTAATAAAATGATGTCATCAGCATAGATAAACATGGTGCATTATTCAATGTAATGAAAGAAATCATTAATATTAAGTATAAAAAACAAAGGTCCAAGGTTTGAACCTTGAGGTATTCCTAAATTACATTTCTTCTTTATACTATTTTTATTATTAATTGATACATAAATTTTTTCTATCAACAAAATAATCTTTAAGAATTTCAAGTAAAACACCTCTAATCCCTATTTTTTGTAATTTCATAATCAAAAGATAATGATTAATTAAATCAAAAGCTTACTCAAATCAATTGACAAAAGTAATGAATAATTATTTAGGGTTAAATTATTGATTATATTTTCACTTAATGTTTCTAACAGATTAATAGTACCGTTATTTTTTGGATAGGCAAATTGATTTATATTTAGTATATTACTGTTTTTTAAAAAAAAATTATTAGATAAATAGTTTTCAATAATTTTATTTATGACCGGTTGTTATGCTATTGGTCTGTAATTTTCTAGAGCATTAAAATTATATTTTTAAATTTTGGTAAAATTTTAGCAATTTCTAATTTATCAGGATAGAGTTTTACCTCAATTATTTTGTGAATCAATGAAGAAATCAAATAGGAAAACATATCTGAACTTTTTTTGATAGTTTTAATTGAAATTCCATCAATACTTACAGAATTTGTATTTTTCATATTTTTTATTAATTTATCTCTGCAATGTCCGGTTTTTCAATAACCATTGTATTTTTAATATTTCCTATAGTATTTACATTATTGAGTAAATTTATCCCACAAGTGATATCAGGTTTTAAATGTATTTTAGTAAAATAACAACAGAATTTATTTGCCAGTTTGATTTCTTTATTATCTCCTTCAATTGTTTGTAGTAATTTATTTATTTCTTTATTTTTTATTTTTTTTATTTTTGTCCAAGTATGTTATTAATTTCAACCCATAAATGTTTAGGTGATTGTTGAATATTTTTTTAGTTTCATAATAATATTAGTAATTAATATTAATAATTAATAATAAAAACAATAATAATAAACATACTGGAAAGATAAACTATCTACTTTATATGGATGATTTGAAATTGTATGCGAAAAGTCTTGCCAAACTTGAATCACTACTGAACCTTGTCCTAAAATTTAACAGGGATATCCAAATGGAATTTGGCATTTAAAAATGTGCAATTTTGTCATGAAACATGGCAAAATGCAGGAATTACAGGGAATAAAGCTGGAAAATGGTCTCATAACGAAATCATTGAGAAATAATGAAAGTTACAAATACCTTGATATATTAGAAGCTGACAATATTCTGAACACTAGAATAAAAGAACTCACTCAGAATGAATACATCGAGAGAATTCGAAAGATTTTAAAATCCAAACTGAATGGTGGAAATACAATTAAAGCCAATAACATATGGATAATTCCAGTAGTCAAATATCCTGCTGGAATAATTGATTGGAACCAAAACGACGTAGAAAAACTTAAAACTTAAAACGTAAAAACGATCTCAAAACACAAAAAATGCTCAATATGCATCATGCTTTACATCCAAGAAGTGACGTTGATAGACTATAATTACCGCGAAAAATTGGTGGCCCTGAACTGCTACAAGTTCACCAAATAGTGGAAGAAGAAAAACGAAGTCTCAGTTATTACATTAAGAAAAGTAAGGAGAAATTTTGAAAGCTGTAGCCAGTGAGAATATTTTAAAATCAACATAAACCAAAACAGTTTTTAAAGCACGGCAGTTTGAAATAAAATAAAATACTCCGGAAAAGAAGCCCTTGCATGGACAATATCTGAGAAATATTGAAGGCAAAAATGACAACGATCTAACTTGCGAATGGTTAAAGTCGGGTACTATCAAGAAAGAAACTGAAGGATTAATTTTTGCTGCACAAGAACAAGCATTACAGACAAATGTAATGAAAGCAAAAATCCAGAAAACCAGTGATAACTCAAACTACCGACTATTCCAAAAAAAAACTAGAAACTGTTTCGCATTCAATCTGTGAATGCAGCAAAATTGCACAAACTGACTACAAAAGCAGACACGATAGGGTCGCCACATCAATGCACTGTGCATTATGCAAAAAATACGACTTGCCAGCATCTAAAAATTCATGGGAACATCAAGTTGAAAAAGTTTTAGAAAATGAGAACGTCAAAATCTTGTGGGATTTTAGAATACAAACTGATAAACACCTGGATCATAATATGCAAGATATAACAGTGTTAATAAACAGAAATATTTTCATAATTAACATTGCAATCCCTGGAGATGCAAGAATTGAAAATAAAGAACACGAAAAAATTACAAAATACAGGGATTTGGCAATTGAAACAATACGGCTTTGGAGGAAACACAGGACAGTGATCCCCATCATCATTGGGGCACTTGGAACAATCTCGAAATATTTTACGAAATATTTGAACCGATTGCAGTTGTCTGAAATAACAACATCAGAACTACAGGAAACAGCGCTCCTTGGAACATCATACATATTGTGCAGATACCTGTTGGATAGGGGAGACTGAGGTCAATTATAACAGGGGTCAGTTGTAACAAGCGCTCTGTAGCCTGAGAAAACTATCATTAAATCCCAATTTTTGGCATGGGGATTCGTCTTATATACAAAAATGATTAACTGAAAAAAGACATCGGCCATTCAATTTGTTCTGAAGATACAAAAACATCGTTTTTACTGCTAAAAGTAAGTTTGCTTAGTCGTACTTATTATCAACTGCAACCAAATGTATTAGAGATAATTGTGACAATTATATATAAAGAAGGCAGATAGAAATGCTACATTTCTGTGTTACAAAATACGCTATGGCCGTATCCTGCGCTAAATAATTGAACAGCACATGTGAATTGAGGTGTTGGGAATGATTATAGCATTGCGGATGGGGACAATTGTAACAGCATTACAATTGAGCCCATTCTTTATATTTTTGTTTTTAGGCCAATATTCTGTATAGATAGGCGTAAATTTTAAAAATTAAATTAAATAATTCAATTAAATAAACATTAAATTACAGTTTAAAATGGAAAAATAATATGAAATCAAACGTTGCAAAGCCTGATGAATAAATAAAGATATAAATACATGATTAATTGAAAAATATTAAATATTATCCTACTCATTATATTTTCATGAGTCCAACTCATATTTATTTAAAAGCCTATTGAAGTAATTATAATTAAATAATTATAATATACAAAAACAAAAGCAACAATATCAAGAGCACTGCAAGTAGGGATATCTACATGCCAAAACGTAAAGGCAAAGGGACAGTCAAAGAAAAAAAGACTCATCAAAATAACTCTGCAAGAAGATTAAGACTAGTAATAAGGCTGCAATAGATTCCTCAGATGATGAAGAGGAAACATTTTGCTTAATGTGCTGTGAAGATTCACAAACAGCAATCCCAATGAGAAATGAGTTCAGTGCCTGTGTTGCTCCGAATGGGCACATGAAGATTGCACTTCTGGTAAAGCAGTACATTACTACCAAAATTGTGATTCTGATGATGATGATTGAAATACAGAACATTGTAAGCAAAAAGTAACCTTGGTATACTGTATTATCTCAATTATATTTCCTTCTGCTATCTGTTACAATTGCTCCCTACTACTGTTAGAAATGCTCCGATTTGGGATCAAATGTAGCACTTGTAGTGTATCCGTTTAAACATACTTTTTGTCACTTTTATATCGGTTTGATGAGTTTTCATTTTCGTGTAAGTCCACCTAATGTTGAAGGAACCTTACATACTTTTCATTTCTGTATGTCTGATTATTTTCTTGAAAAAACAAATATTAGTAAAAAATGTTACAATTGACCCCAGTCTCCCCTACTTGGGTTTCTGGCTGAAACCTGTATCAGCTAAAAACTCCAGCCTACGGTTTTTTGACTGTGTTTCACAATATGGATAAAAATAATAATAATAATAATAATAATGATAATAATAATAATTATTATTAATATTTTGGCATAATTCCATGGACATACACCTAACTCGAAGCACTATAACACGCAATATGCACTACATTCACGAAACACAACATGCACCACCCCAAGCCCGCTACGGAAAAGGATGACTCTTCCCCGCAAGGAGGGAGGCCGAGGACTCATCAACCTCATCACCCTACATGAAAAACAAGTACACATACTTAGGGAACACTTCCACCAAAGAGCAGAACATTCCTCACTCCACTCAGCCATTGTCAAAGCAGATACACATCTCACACCCCTGAACCTCGAAAACTCTTCTCCAACACTCACCACCCCTGACACCCACACTCAGCAGCTGCGTGAATCATGAGCTTGTAAGGAACTCTATGGCAGACATCGCCACAAGCTCAGCCAGCCTCATGTCGATATGGAAGCGTCGATATGGAAGCGAGCTGTTTGGGGAGACCGAAGGGTTCATTATTGCAATACTGGACCAAGTCATCTCCACACACAACTACAAGAAACACATTCTACACGATGCAAACACACAAGACGACAAATGCAGGAAATGAAACACTGTACACTTGAAATGATCGATCACGTAATATCAGGCTGTTCCCTTCTCTTTCAAACAGACTACCTCCACCGACACAATCAGGTAGCGTCGATCGTTCATCAACAACTAGCACACAAACATTCACTTGTTAAGATCACGGTCTCGTACTATAAGTACATACAACCAAGCATATTAGAGTCACCCTCATATAAACTGTACTGCGACCGCCCCATTCACACACACAAAACCATACATCACAACAGACCTGACATCACGCTTGTTGATAAAGTCAACAAACAGACCGATCTCATTGATATTGCAGTGCCTATTAGCAAGAACATGCCGAAAACTCATGCAGAGAAGATCAGTAATTACACCGATCTAGCACACGAGCTCCAGAAGTAGTGGAGACAGGATCGAGTATGTCTTGCACCCATCGTTCTGTCTGCCACTGGTCTGGTGCCTCACACATTGCACCACAGTCTCAGCACACTAGGACCTCAGAAAAACACTTATGCACAACTGCAGAAGGCTGTGGTACTCAACACTACATGCATATGTAGGAAATTTATGGACACAACCACACATCTCTAATCATTCTTGCGCACGTCTTTACATTTGGTAATATGTTCTTTGGTCCTTGACCCATTATATTGTTTTTGCTGGAGAAACACAAGGTTTGAAACATACAAACATAATGATAATAATAATAATAATAATAATAATAATAATAATAATAATAATAATAATAAGCTGTACTGGGACCGTCCCATTCACACAGACAAAACTATACATCACAACAGATCTGACATTACACTTGTTGATAAGGTCAACAAACAGACCTATCTCATTGATATTGCAGTTCCCATCAGCAAGAACATGCAGAAAACTCACGCTGACAAGATAAGTAAATACACAGACCTAGCACACGAGCTCCAGAAGCAGTGGAGGCAAGACCGAGTACGTATTGTACCCATCATCCTGTCCGCTACTGGTCTGGTGCCTCACACATTG
>JAFIDM010000006.1:56789393-56828657 GCA_023159025.1 Thereuonema tuberculata
AAAGCTCTATTGACCGCCATGCATACAATATTCCTCTTGAATGCAATGGGGCAGGTAGAATGAAGATTAAGAGTAACGCCTATGTAGGAAGACTTCCGGTAGACGGCAGTTTGGAAGGAAGTATGCTTTCTAGAGACGAAGGAGTCAAAAAACGGGAAGGATAGATCAGTTTCTAATTCAATTTTGAATTTTATATCAGGATGCAAGTTATTCATGATGATGGACACTTTCTGATGGGAACCTGTACCTGCACAAAACAGGAGATCGTCAACATAGCGGACATATAGAGGGATGTGCATGTGATCGAGATCGAAGAAAAGATAAGCACTTTCCTCTATTTAACACATTCATATCTCAGTCAGCATGGCTGAAGCTGAGAGGCCCAAAAATAATCCATTGGATTGGATATAGATATTGTGAGGAATATATTACAGTTAAGCTTCAACAGATAGTCTTCCTTCACTCTTCGCAGATTTAGCAATAACTATAACTACATACTCACGGGAAGTTCATATTTAGGTCATAAACGTTCGGACTTATTAACAACAAAACACTTCTTGCCTCTTCGCTGTCTGGGGAGAAACTACTGCTCGCTCGCTTCCATCAATCAGCACGAGACCACTTCTGCAAGCCTCAAGGCGCGTGCCTTTTGATTGTTGGCTATTAGCGATCTTTGCCAATTTCTTGTGGCAAGTTCATTATGAGAATAAATATTTGATTTATTCTCTTTCACCAAACCAGTGTCTTTTGTACCCTTTGACCTAGGAGATTCTTTTAAACACTTAAATTCTTTCACCACAGATATTATTATTGAACATAAAAGCCTGCATGCTAAACAAGGCATCAATATGCTTCATCATATCGGCAATTTGCAAACACTATTTTAATCTCGAAAAGTGCTTGACATTAAAGAAACAAAGGGGCTTATACATCAAATCAAGTGTGATGGATGTGAATAAGGCATCCACGTCCAGAGAAAAGAAAAAATAATGGGGTACAAACGAATGGGCCCTCATTTTTTGAACGAAGTCTCTGCTGTTTACGGCAAAAAGGGAAACAATGTTGCATTGGCTTCACTTACGGGAAATGATGGAAGATAAGACTGTGATTCCCGAGTTTGTGCAGTTCACTATGTGGCGGACTGGATGTAGTCCTTGTGTGTCCGGAGCTTTGTGGAACTTGGGAAGGACCCTGAGACGTGGCATGGTGCGACGTGCGTCCTTGATCATGTCCCAAGCGCGAACGATGATTAATTGTTCACTCAGTAGTTTTCTGGCAATGCTTCTATTGAGGTTGGTAGCGTCTTTCGGATTTGTACTGTAAAAATCAGTTCCTTTGGTATCATGGATAAAGTTGTTTTCCATTTGTAGGGTATTGCTCTTTAGATAAGACGACACTAGCACCACCTTTGTCTGCAGGCATAAAAACGATATTGGCGTTGAGTTTTAATTGGAGTAAGGCATTACGTTCAAAAGGGTTCAAATTATGGCAATGGTTATTATAAAAATCGTTAAAAAACTGTATTACCCAATATTATATAGCCGTTAAAAATAGCGATTCTAACTATTTAACCATCGTTCACATTTGTAATAATAATCGCTCTCTGAACCTTCACAATCGAGAGAAAAACCACTTCAAACGTAAATGCAAGGAAATCTTTTTTATTATCACTGATAAGTTGTGTTACAATGACAACTTATCAGTTATCACTATTCTCCGACACGGATTCCAGAAATAATTCCAACCCCGTAAGCCAAGTACCTTGCTCCTTTTCATTAATTTTAATTCTGTACTTGCTTTTCAAAGTAATTGCTACTTTTGTCATCTTTAATTCTTTATTCCCAACTTTTACCTCATCTTGGTTTTCCGGTTCAAGTTTTGTTTATTTTTTACTTCATTTTTATTTTGTTCTCTCATTCTGAAGCTTTAAATTTCCCCTCCTTGTTTACGCTGCACCTTTTTTTAACCCCGGGTCAAATGCCCAACATCCCTGAACCCTAAATGTTTCCGTCCAGGTCACTTGCGCGTTGGTCCGAATTTTCTTATTTTTTGAAATTTTTATGCGCTACCCCACTTGAGAACAAGATGTAGACCATCTTGAAAGTAATCACATTTTATTGTATTTTATATTTATGTATTTAAATGAGAACTGTGTGTGGTGGCCAGAATCTACTCATTTCATATTAAGAAACACACGTTAAATATTTTTAAATTTTTGAACATCATAGCAATTCACAATATATTTTCATTTCTATAAATAAGGCACGAGCTTATATAGGAATGAAAACAAAACTCTCTTAAGTTTCAATATCTGGATTCTAAAAGCTTTTAAAGACTTAAAATTCATATTATCATCTGTCTCATGGTAAATTACATATTCATGGCTTTAATGCAATCTTCCATGTAATAAATTTAAATCAATTCGAATCTGGCCTAATTCAAAACAAAATGTAAACAGCTCCTCTGCACTGAACGTTATCTATCATCATAAAATTGTACATTTTCGTCTTAATATTTTTTGTAATCGAACAGTACTTGGTGGTCCGTGATCGCTTCACTACAATCCTCTTCCATCTTTGCTAGATGTGATTACAAATGTATTTACTAAAATGTGTAATCTTTGAGTGTTCTATATTCTTTAAAAGTTAAAAAAATACGACAACACACTATTATTTCTAACAATAATGATAAGTTCATATTTACAATTGGAGACTTTCGAATCTACTGGAGATTCATCTTCATGCACAGTTATTTTCTAAAAGGTTCTGATTATATATATACACAATTTTACAATTTACCAATAAAGTAAGGTATTCAAATTTTTCATTTGGTAGTTGGTCGAAACCTCAATTACAAACTACATCATGAGTTGCATGAAGAGAATCCAGAATTCGCCCTCTACTGGTATCCTGTAGAACCTCAAAGAAAGAAAAAAATTTTTTTTATATAAATCTTAACCATTAGTTAATTTTATAATTCTTTTCTCTTTTAATCTTTTCTTTTGAATTGCTGCATATTTTTGAAATTTACTATTATTTAAATAATGTTGTATGTGACCATTACAGACAAAGGAATTATAAGAACCCAGTAATTTAATAAAGAAAGATTCAATAGCCTCTCTTCCCTGTTTATTGTTCCATTTACCTAATATCAAATATTCCTCAAATTTTCCAATATGACCCACTTCATACATATGATTAGCTATATAGGATCCATTTAAATTTCCAGTTTTTATCCAGTTTTTGCGGTGCTTCCCAAAACGTTTTTGCAAAGTTTGGTCACTGTTTCCTATATAATAAACAATCATTTTGATGACAAGGAACTAAATATATACATCCTCTTTTATTAATCATATTATCTTCTGTTTTTTTATGATCAATCGGATACGTCATCTTGTTATTCAAAAAATAATCCAATTTAATATCAGTTCTCTGAAAAATCTTACTTAGCTGTTTATGTATGATAGAATTAAAAGGGAAAGCTTTAAACTTTCGATAAATTCTTTTTGGAATTAATGGTTTCGATTTTTCCTGAAATTTCAAAGATTTCTTTGAAGTTATTAATTTTTATTAAGCTGAAAGCGGACGTAGAGCTTTTGAATAAGTAATTTTTTTCACTCCAAATTACAAAAACTTTTTAATTCTTTTCTTATAAATTCATCAGATAATCACAAGAATAAATTCAAAGGAAATTACTGTACGAATACTGTAAGAATTGGATTCACACAAATCCTACTTTAAATTTAATAATTGTCAAAATTATTAAGAAAAGCAGCTCATTTCCATTATATAAATAAAAACAATTATAGCTATCATTTAATATATATATAAATGAATGTTTCTTTGTTTGTTTGTCCCGTATGCATTCTATAACATTCATCAGATTGCGTTTCTGAATTAGTAGAACCATTTTACAATATTTGGTGCGCAAGGCGTTTCAACAAATGAGTGTATTTTCGGTTTCAATTTTTGCAGTTTCCGATGCGACTCGCATTGGCAATGACCATCAACAAAGCACAGGGACAATCACTAAAAGTGTGTGGACTAAATTTGAAAAATCCATGCTTTTCACATGGACAGTTGTATGTGGCCTGCTCACGCGTCGGAAACCTTCTGATTTATTCGTGTATGCACCAGACGGAAAAACAAAAAATATTGTGTATCCAAAAGCACTTCATTAAACAGAATTAAAACAGAAACCCTTTCTTTCTTTAAGTGGCATTGCAATGCATGCCGGGTATAGCTAGTGATATATCAGACCATGTGCATTTTCATTGTTTTTCCGTTTTAATATAAAATCATTGAATTTCAATGTTTTAAAAATTATTTCAGGGTCAGGATAATTCTGATTCTAATTTACCTGAAGGAAGTTCCATGTATGAAATTGCAACTATTGAAGGGAAATGCTTATCTTTGCTGCTAAGTAAGTACACAGCCATATTGGTTTTATTCAAAAGTAGATACACTGAAACGTATGAGATTTAATCGAATTTCGAAAGTTTAGAAATACCTAATTATAATTTTTGTAAATTTAAAAAATTATCCTAAGCCATAATGGAATCTGGGATTAATGGGCAAAGTTATTCAGAATAGAATATTAAACTTTTAATTGTCACGAACTTAGTTCGTGCCTCGACGCTTCCGCTTAACCCTTCTCTTCTTTCCTTCCTTCCGCATCTGGTTTCTTGCATAATCCTCTACATATTTCCAACCTTGCTTTATTTCTGCCCTCCTATCAATTTCCAGATGTTGCAACGGTTTTCTTTCCCTTATTCCCCGCCAACACGGCACCCTTATACCAATTAGACAATGTTTTTCCCTACTTTAGAGTGATCCATAAGTGCTTTTATGGACGAAACACAAAGACAACTAGCCGGGAAGCCTGTTGTTTCCGATATTGAAAGCCTATTCCCCTCTTCTCCTGTTATACATTGCATCAGAGTCTTGCTTCAATAGGGGGAAAACAAAAAGGAAAGGCCTCCTGAGACTACTTAAGTGATGCCACCCCTTCTTGACCAGAGGCGACGGCGGGGACCAACACCTCACTCCTTGGGAGGAAAAGAGAAAAACAACGGATAGAAGGCGAATGAGAGTGACAGAGAGTAGATCCACAGCCCTGTATGATCTCCCTCGCTTCTTTGAATCATCTCGCCCTTCAGACCACTGAGTCCCCGATCAGAGGTCAAAATAATCTCCGAACACCGGAATACTTCGTGCCCTCCTACATTCCCGGCGACTCTTAGATTCTCCGACAAGAAATCGAGCGGACCATCCCGAGCAGCCACTCGTCTCCTGTTCTCCAGAGCCGGCAGATGAGCACAAGGTCAACGTCGGCAGCGAAGACCCCTCCGCCGGACACCGCAGATCATCCCGATTCCTCGGTCTTACCTGTGCGTTACTGAAACCGGCACTATGAGCCATCCCGTTCTCTTTATTTATACTCCCTCCCCCTTTAGTTTCAATAAAGCCCTCATTTCATACCACGAAGTCTGTGGCTACTCTCTTTGAGATGGTGCGGGCCACTGATATTTCCTCTTAGCTTGGCTAGCTTCCACTTTTCCTTCTAGACCAATATCCTCACTCCCTTGTCCCTTACACATCTCACCCTTTTATCCCGTGATCGTGGCTTGTTGTGGAGAGCACTCGATGGCTTACGCCTAAAACATCACGTGACAGAATAACACTTTATTCTTTTCACTTTTGCTAATAGTTCACTAACACTGAAGTAAATGTTGTATCGAAAAGGTGGATTTTTTTCCAATAAGTACCTGTTAGAAAGTTATTTAGGTTAGATTTTTTCGAAATTGTTTAGAAAACTAATTTCCTAATTAAAATAATATTGCCTTAATAATTAATCATATTCAACATACTAGATTTTGAAATCTAAATATTTGAAGTTTTTCTCAGAATTCTAAAGATTATTTCCTAATAACTAAATTTCATTTTTCACTTCAATCAATATTGTATTTATTGTTCATTGCCATTATATCTACTTTTTATATTTTCAGTTGAAATTCGATATTTTGAGTTAAAACTTTTTCGGTGAAATTTTAAATATCACAATTATATAAAATGTAAACTGCAGAAATTATAAAAAGTTGACAATATGAATAAAGAAAATGAACTGAAAATGTCCCCTATTTTGAGATGTGATAATGCAAACGGATCTGTGTTAAGCGTTTTCTTAAAGCTTTCAGGGATGGGAAGCATGGAATAAATTCTGAACTTATTATAACCTACAACAGTATAGGAGTTAAAAATACTGAACACTTGAATTTATTAATAATAATAAAAATAAAACTATTAATTACAGTTATTATGAAAGTAAATTCGGCAGGACACACATGACTATAAAACATTTATACATATTAAAATTTACATGAGGATTATCTGCTTCATCTTGATTCATCGTTCTGTGGTCCACATCCAGATGTCGCTTCGGTCGATCCATGTGTTCGTGCCTCACTCATTAGTTGAAGACGCCCCTATATTCCCTTATTGATTGTTATTATTTTCTGTAACTCGTCAAAGTCTTCCTGGTTCAAGACGAAACCGGTAGTTCTCATGTAAATTTTAATATGTATGAATATATAAATAGTCATGTGTGTCCTGCCAAATTTTACTTTGTTTTATATACACACGTTAAAATTTTTAATTAACTTATAATTGTTATGATAAGTAATATTTGTTATGTTATATAAAAACTTACTAATTTAGCAAATATTAAACTTAGATAAAGAGAAAAATTATCAGTTGTCTTCGTGTAAAACGATAACTTACAAATCTTTGATAGTGCAGTGTTCTCTGAATGAATAATGAAAACAATGAATATAGAACAATATTAAAAGAAGAAGTTAAATGTTAAATCCAAATCGATATTAAATTTATTGAAAGTAAATAGGATAATCTGGATATCTCAGCTTCAGACAAAATATTGTGATGATTGCTTCGGTCTCTGGTTCGTGAAATGAAGAGTAGACTGAAGCTATTGGGAGTTCTAATGGGATCTGAACTGGATCTGTTTATTCATGGGAAATCAGGAGTTAAAATAAACTTATGTAAAGGGGCTGTGATTGGTTGGCGTGCTTTACAATTGATTGGGAGATTTAAATAACGTGTGATCTTCAACTGAATTTTAACTGTAGCTTCAAATTATGACAAATCAGGGAAAAGCATGGCGACTGGGAAAATTTGAAAATAAACAGAATTAACGGTTAATTTCAATGTACACAGGAATGAATGTTGTTTGATCAGAACACTAAGAAAATATATAAGAATAAATAGAATAAAATAGGATAAATAGAACTATAATACAAATACAACTATAAAAATCATTACAATATCCCCCTTCCAAGATTTTTCGTCCCCGAAAATTATATACAAAGAATACATGATAATAATAAACAACAATGATGATAATTAAAAAAATAATATATGGCCATATGAAAAAAATAAAAATACTGAGCTCATGTAAAAAAAAAATTATTTATAACTATTCACAACAACAACTACTTACACAATGGAAATTCAGATGTAACATCATATCCAGTTATAGTCCGAAGCACAGAGCGAGAAAAAAAAATTCATCCAATTGTTCGAAAAAGTTCAATAAATGTCATAAGTTCACTATAAATGTCATTAAAACTTGATTATGACTATATTAGTCCTTGGTTAATCCTTATTGCTCTGGGATCAGGTTATGGTCAGAACTCTACCTGATCATAAGGTAATTCCATCAGGTACGGGGAGCAGAATGTTCTGTCTCTCTGGCATCAGAGATTTTGGCGTCGTAGTTTCTGTATTATCAGTAGCAAGGTAGGGCTTTAGGAGGGCGATACGGATCACTTCGAGATGAGAGCGGTAGATCGTACAACTGGGAGCAGGGATCACCTCATAGATCACTGGTGATATCTGGCGGATCATTCGGAATGGTCCATATCTTGAGTGGAGTAGCTTCTCGGCCAAGGCGACTCGACGGGTAGGGATTTGTACCCGTACGAGATCAGTAAGGCGAAAAGCTAGTGTTCTGTGCTCTGCATTAAAACGGCACTTGTTGGTGTGTTGGACATCTCTGATATTTATCCTGGCCAGCTGATGCGCTTCGTCTAGTGATGCTTTAAGAAGAGCTGGATACTCCTGTTGTGGCTCAAGTTGTGTTAGCAGTAAGGTGTCGATCATTGTAATGTCCTCCATGAAAAATTTCGCTACTTTTGATGCGGTGCCATTCGGCAGGGCTCTGGTGTCTGCATACTTGGTGAAGTGAGCCATTGCAATCATGATCCATCGTTTGCCAGCGGTAGAATTTAGGAAGTGGCCTAATAACTCTATCCCTACTTTGTAAAATGGTGTTTCTGCAACAGATAAGGGCTGGAGGTTGCCAGGTATAATTTGCGATGGACTCTTCCTCAATTGACAGGTGAGACATCGGGTGACGAAACGACATACAGCCTTGCTTCGTCCCGGTCAAAAATACTTTTGGCGGATTCGAGCGATCGATTCGAGCAATCATCACTGTACTAAAGTGGGCAGCCGTCGGATCAGAGTGACAAACTTCGATGATAATTCGGCGGAAGTGGCTTGGAATCACAAGTAGTAGCGGGTTGGAGGTTGGTTCATAACTTCTTTTGTATAGGATGTCATCTTTCACTTCGTATCCGTGTTTGCCGGGTTGTTGTGATGCTTGAAGTGCTTCGATGTGCCTCTGAAGAGTAGGATCTCGGCGTTGTTCTGCTGCGATGTCAAGTGATTCATCCAGGGACTGCATTGCATTAATGGAGTTTGGTTGTTGCTCGGTAGGGTGAACAGGATATCTCGATAGACAATCTGTGTCAAGATGTTTGACTCCGGATTTGTAGATAATGTCCATATTGTACTCTTGTAATTGCAGAGACCATCTCGCTAATCTGCCAGTGGGATCCTTGAGATTGACTAGCCAACATAATGCATGGTGATCAGTAACTACGGTGAACTCATGGCCGTACAGGTATGGTCGGAACTTGGAAACTGCCCATACAACTGCCAAGCATTTCTTGTGTTTAGTAGCATAATTTTCCTCGAGCTTCGTCAATCTTCTGCTTGCATAAGCTATTACATGTTTTGCTTATATAATTTGCATTAATACGGCTCCGATTACAAAATTTGAAGCATCTGTGTGGAGTTGAATAAGGGCTGACTCATCGAAATTTGCGAGAGTAGGTTTGGTGACAAGGACTTTCTTCAGTGTGTCAAATGCTCGTTGTTGTTCCTCGTTCCATGTGAATGGCTGCATTTTCTTCATAAGGACGGATAATGGGCAGGAGATAGTGGCAAAGTTGTGAATGAACCTTCGATAGTATGAACATAATCCATAAAAACTCCTTACTTGCTTCTGATTGACGGGCGGAGGGAAGTTGTTGATTAGGGCGATGGTGACTGGATTCGGACGAATTCCATTTTGGCTTATTATGTGATCCAGGATCGTAACTGCATGAGAGGCGAAGGTGTACTTCTTTGGATTTAGCTTCAGATTGGCGGTGTTAAGGCATCCTAAGACAGTGTCAAGTTGTTGTAAGTGCTCCTCGAAGTCACGTGAATAGACGATGATGTCCCTTTAATCCATGGAGTGTTGTCTACAAAACTTTCAAATGTAGCCTAAAGTTCAAATATAGCTCAAATGTAGCATTACACAGTCCAAAAGGCATTATATTGAACTCATACAGTTCGTCAGGTGTCACAAAAGTTTCACGATCTTTCTCGTCAACTTTGATCTGCCAGTATCAAGTCCACAATCTATAGTTGAGAAGTATGTCGAATGAGCAAATGAATCCAAAATCGAATCAAATTTTGGGAGTGGATACACATCTCGTTTTGTAAGAGCATTTACCTTCGTATAATCCACACAAAATCTCCAGGTTCCATCTTTCTTTTTCACTAATACGACAGGTGAACTCCACGAGCTATGTGATTGCTGAATAAAACCTTGGTGTACATTCGTATGACTTCGTCTTGGATTATTTTTCGCTCTTTGTTCGAAACTGTATGGCTTCTGTTTTATTGGCTTGCTATCACCGGTGTCATGTGCGTGGTTTGGAGCTTCTTGGGGTATTGTTGCAGGATTTGGTGGTTCAAATACATTGCATTGTGTGGTTAGAAGCTGTAAAATTTGATCACTTTGTGATGATTGCAATTCTCTATCCAAAAGGTTGTTTAACAGCTGATCGTTCAGAGTTGGCTTCACTATATTGCTCGAGTGCTCAGCGGAGAGAGACTTGAGCATGGTTATCACTGATGTTCGAAACTCGGAGAGATTGATTGGACAGTCGCAATTTTGGATTTGGTGGCAATTGTCGATGAGAATCTGCTTGTGTTAGTTATCCAAACTTAAGTAATTTTATCCTCCAAATTGCACACTGTTGCTGAGATACGACAATAATGGGATAAGCGTTGTTTCTGTAGTTGTTCTATAATAATCAGTCCATTGATGAAAGTGTCACAACTTGCTGCAATTCTAACTGCTGACAAGGGGGGAAGAATGGTCGTTTCAACAGTGCACAAATGGTGGGAAGCCATTGCCTGGTTATCCGTTGGACTTCTCAGATGAACATCGTTTGAACAGTCAATGATTGCTTTTGTCAATTTTAGGAAATCCCATCCTAGGATAACATCGAATCTAGTCTTCAGCCACTTGAAATTTAAATGGTATGACACACTTCCCCGTTACACCTCAGGGCGCAGATAAGTTACTTTCAACATTTCTTTGAAATGTTTCTGAAATTAAGCTTACTGTAGCACCAGAATCCACAAGAGCTGGGGTCGGTTATTCATCGAAGTACAGGGTGATGATATTACTGTTCAGGTCAGCTGTAGCATTTGCAACAAATCTGCCATCACCAGTTGTCGCTCGGCTCAGTTTTCCGAAACTATGGGTAACAAGCTACGGCTCTTTCGTAGTTCTGTGGCTTGTACAAAGTCTGTTTATGTCCCCGTCAGGACGGTGTTGGATAGTGTCTGCTATTCGCCGGTGATGTTGATTTGCTGCGACGGGCCTGTGTATACGTGTGGTTGACAGTTTCTCTGAAGACTGGGGCATCATACACTGGTAGGTACTGTTGTCTTTGGTGGGGTTGGTATTGGTAGTGAGGGGATGGTCGCTCGGCATTTTGACGAGTACGGCAATCCTTGATCACATGCCCAACTTGGACAGGGTGGGGGTTGTGACTGGAGTAGCTGCTACGGTGGCATAGGTTGTAGTTGAAATATCGGGCATTGTATCTACATGTGGGAGACCACTTAATTTATGGCTCTGTCGGCGGCAGGAGGTCGGAAAGTTTACCAAACTTTCCGGTCGGCTGAGAATGGTGAAAGTTTGGTAAAGGCATAAAGCAAGGTTTCGGTACCAAATTGTGGTGATTGTTTCGGTCTCTGGTTCGTGAAATGAAGAGTAGACTGAATCTAGTGGGAGTCCTAATAGGATCTGAATTGGATCTGTTTATTTATGGGAAATCACGAGTTTAAATAAACTTATGTACAGGCTGCTATTGGTTGGCCTGCTTTACAATTGATTGGAAGATTTAAATAACATGTGATCTTTTACTGAATTTTCACTGTAGCTTTAAATTATGACAAATCAGGGAAAAGCATGCCAACGGGTAAAATTTGAAAATAAACTCAATTAACGGTTAATTTGAATGTATAATGGAATGAATGTTGATTGATCAAAACACTAAGAAAATATATATGAATAAATACAATAAAATAGGATAAATAGAACTGTAATACAAATACAACTATAAAAATCATTGCAATATGAAATAGATTTAATGAAATATATTTCTTCAACTTTTATAAATTGCAAACGTATACAGATGTCCCAGGAGGAAAGGTCAATATTTGGGAGGTCATAGTATCCGTCATTTTTAGCAAAAAAGTTCCTATGAACGAGTTTCCTATACCGAATGGTTTCTGAAATAGAGCTATTTGAATATTCAGTTTCAAAATGAATGATAACAAAGAGATCTATGTACTGTTTCCAATATTTACTGATCAAGTCACACATTTCTTACAGTTTATAATAAAGTTTCAAAAATTCCACCATCAATGCATTTCTTAACTCTTGTGAGAACATGATGTGTTGCTTGTCTGAGTTCATCGTGAAGTTCCTTTATGAGCACAAAAGCATTCATTATATGAGCGAACAATTCATCCTGTGTATTCACTTTACATCTGTACACTTCACTCTTCATCATAAACAGAAATCTAAGGGTGTTAGGTTTGGAGATCTTGGCGCCATGCAGTGGAAGAGAAGGAAAACAATAGCCAGCAGGCACAGTGACAATTACGCACCAATTTCAATTATCTCCGAAACTATTCAAAATAGGAAACTCGTTCATACGAACATTTTTACTTAAAATAAACTATACCGTGACCTCCTAAAATATTGACCTTTCTTCCTGGGGCACTTTGTATAATATGAAACAGATTTCATTCAGTGTTCATCACATTACAGAACTTTGCAAAAACAAAAAACTTCTTAGATGAAGTTTAAAGTTGACTTTTGCTGCAAAATAAAACAAAATATATTGAAAATAGACACAATAAAACTTACAACTCCTTTACTTGACATTCTATATTTCATCCTTACGATAGGACTTCCTCAGGAATTATACAAATTATAAAAATAAAGAAGAAAATAAGAAAGAGAAAACTTTCCTCTTCTTATTTAAGTTTTCTCTTTCTTATTTTCTTCTTTATTTTTATAATTTGTATCATTCCTGAGGAAGTCCTATCGTAAGGACGAAATATAGAATGTCAAGTAAAGGAGTTGTAAGTTTTATTGTATCTATTTTCAATATATGATAAGAAGAAATATAAGAATTATGATACAGTTTTAACCCTAAAACAAAATAGTTTCATTTATTATTTCGTAAAAAAACAACATTTTAATAATTAATGGTTAAAATAATTAATTGTTAATATAATGTCATCAAACTTTTGGACAATATTTTTAATAAGCAAATTTAATGTGCTGCCCATTTTACTAATAAATTTTTTTCTTTAATTTCTTCGGCAGAGCCAATCAAATTTATAGGATCAGCCACATTTGTTGTCTTTGTACTCGCAGTACCTGACGTGTCGTCAACTATTGCTTTCAGTGTAAGAATTTCAAATAATTCAGAATCTAATAGTAGAATAGAGAATAACTAGAAATATTTGTTTGATTAAAAACATTTTCATTTAAAAAGATATACCATATTAAAAAAAGACTAAAAAAATTTTTTGAAATACCTTTTGTGAAATACCTTAATATAATAAATTAAATATCATAATTTTATATAAATTCTAGGACAAAAAGCGTTTTTGAAAAAGCATTTTGAAAAAGAAAACATATGTAAGTTGATAGATAGATATGTGAGTTTTTATACGAAAAGATCCAGAAGAAGAAAACTGATACTTTCAATATTGTGAAAGAGAAAAAAAAATGTTATATAAACGAAATCAGGCAGTTAATCTGTCTTTCGAAAGATAGACAGATATAAATACATAGCTCATGTTGCAAAAAAAAAGAAACATCACGAAGAAAGTATTTATTTCTAAAAGAATCCCACACTCAATGAGTCTGAAAAGATAAAGAAATGAGTATATTTTTATTGTAAAAGAACTTTTTATTGTACAGGAAATGACAATGTAATGCTCACTTACAAGGAGAGGTCATGTGTTGTACGAAACAGATCTTTATGCCCTTTTGGGAGATGAAAGTACTCATGAAGTACTTCAAAAATATAACAGGTTTTAGGGGCCAACACTCAAGCGTTTTAGAGATATTTCATGATTTTTGGAGTGTTTTTCCTGTTTACGCTTAAAAGCCTCCTGTCTGATAGTCGAAACGGAAGTTTAGCGGTGACTGAAGTGATAAAGTGCTGGCTCGCAAAGCTAGAGGTTGCTGGTTCGAGTCAGCTACCTGGTAAGTTGTTTTTAAACCTTTTTTTTTTCTTTTTTTTAATTTTTCTTTTCTATTTTTTAAATTTTCTTCTTTTTTCTACCTTCCATTTTGATTTTGCTTCTTTATTTCTTTTTTTTTTCTATTAGGCAGAAAGAAAAGTAACATTAAAAATATATAAATCTAATAATTTTTATAATTTAAGTTACTTTCAGTTTAGAAAAATAAAATCTGCATATCAATATATATATATTTTTTCTTGTATTCTTCTTTTTCAGTAGCAACTGTAAAAACTGTTATTTTTTTTCTTTTTTATTATTATTAAAATTGGAAGTAATTGAAGAAAGAGAGAAAAATTCTAAGCTTACTATTTGAAGTTTACAATTAATACAAATAATTTTGTATCATTATTATTTCTCCATTGTCTGTTTTACTCAACAGGCACCTTTTCGAATTAAACCACCCATCCCCTTTTTCTTTCTGTCCCGGCTGTTTTCTTTCGGTATAACTTTATTGCATCTCTTTCATAATACCTTCCAGCATTCGTTCCGTAGCCCTCCCCTTGTGAATATCAGTCCTTGGTCATCTTCAGATGTCCTAACCGGCTAAATTGCCACGAGCCTGTAGTTAACCATTATAACATCATTATTTCCTTGGGTTCTGTTTTTTCAAGAGAAAAAAAAGATAGTATGATAGAGGTGCAATAAAGTTGTACCAAAAGAAAACAGCCGTGACGGAAAGAAAAGGAGGGTGGGTGATTTATTCGAAATGGTGACTATTGAATAAGACAGACAGGGAAGAAGTAATAATGATATAGAAATTATTTGTATAATTGTAGATTTCAAATAGTAAGTTTAGAATTTTTCTCTCTTTCGTCAATTACTTCCGATTTTAATAATAATAAAAAAGAAAAAAATGAAGACAGTTTTGTTGTTTAGATTTATATATTTTTCATGTTATTTTTATTTCTACCTAATAGAAAAAACACGAAAAAGAAATAAAGAAGCAGAATCAAAAAGGAAGGTAAAAAAAAGAAGAAAAATTAAAAAAAAGAAAAGAAAAAATAAAGAAGAAAATTAAAAAAAAAAAAAAGAAAAGAAATAAAGAAAAAAAAGAAAAAAACGGCATTAGCATATGTAAGACATAGATTAAGAAAATAAAAAAAAAATAAAAAAAAATAAAAATGTCAAGTAGCTGACTCGAACCAGCGACCTCTAACTTTTTAAACCAGCACTTTATCACTTCAGCCACCGCTGAACTTCTGGTATTGACAAACAGCCAGGAGGCTTTTAAGTGTAAACAGGAAAACCACTCCAAAAATCACTAAATATCTCTAAAACGCTTCAGTGTTGTACCCTAAAACCTGGTATATTTTTGAAGTACTTCATGAGTGCTTTCATCTTCCAAAAGGGCATAAAGATCTGTTTCATACAAACCGTGACCTCTCCTTATTAGTACTAGTTCCTCTGGCTTCGATAACAGCAGATATATGGTGTGGCTGGAGTCAAATAGTAGTCTAACGTTGGCCTACGGAAGATTCTTCTAGACGTTTCTGCAATACTTAAGAAATCCTATAATATTATGTGATGGTTGGAACTGCCTCCTCAGCATATCCCAAACAAACTCGATTGACAAGAACTGTGGGAATATGGCCGTCAGAGGGTAAGAAACTCCGCGGAGTCTGGCCGTTTCAGATCATGTTGCTAAATAGCTTTTGGAAGAAGTAACACCGTAGGTAAAACAACAGGTGCAGAATGTTGTCAACGCCCAGGCATCAGTCAAAGTACCTTGGAGCAAAACTACAGGAAATCAACTTTAATACGAAAGGGTTCACCTGAGGTTAATTGCCGCTTGACTACTGCAGTCGATTTACAGCAATCATCAGACCGCCTCCATACGTGGTTGCTGTGATCCTCTAAACCGAGTCTTTAGGGACACCAAGAATCTGCCGTAGGTCGCCAATGATGTCCCTTGATACTACATGATACGTAAAGCGATTTTAGCGATCGTAGCATCATCAGGAAATCATTTTGGGAAAATACTTTTAATTGCCAGAAATGTGATGGCCCCAGATGGAAGTCACCGAAGACAGTAGTGGAAAATGGGTAACTCATTCTTAGCAATGATTACAGGACTTAGCAGCATTCCAAGAAATTATCAATTACTTAGGCCTATCAGTTTCTCAGAAAAAAAGTTACACAAAATAATGAATTGAAAGTAAAATATGTGGTCGATATTCTTAACTTGTAAGTTTTAAATGATTGGATAACAGGAAGTTGTAGTTACAGAATTGAAGTTTTGAAATGTAGTTTTCAATATTTAATAAATATACCAGATTTATGAAGTCATTTTTATAAGGAGCTTCTTTTATATTAAAACAATTAACTTCATTTTTACATTGTAAGTTGGTTCTGAACTTATTTGGGAGTATGTTTAGTGGTTGAATGTTGTACTGTTAATTCATAAGGAAAGAATAAGATCGATTTTAGTTTTCCATTATATGATCAAATATGATGTTTTTCAGGCTTATGTTCATAGTCAAGAAGATGACCTCAGAACATTCGATCCAAATATTTTTGTGCCATTGAAACCATACAGTTTAGGAACTTGGCGTATCCGTTTTACAAAGGTAAACATCAATTTTACAACTCAGTTTCAAACAATTTCCAGTTTTTTATTGAAGTATTTAGTTTTTCTTAGTTTCTGATGATGCGTGAAAGTAATGACAAGGGCATTGAAATTGCTAAACATTAAACAAAACAAATTGATACTAAACAAAAGGATTAAACAAAAGAAAAGGATGCAAAGTAGACCGCATTATTCTGAAAACTATAAATTACTATAACTATTCAATTACTAAGCTGAAAGTCTCTCAATAAATTGCTTTCCAGTGTAAAAAGTCTCGTTGAGCAAAGAGAAAAACTGTGGGTGTAGTATATAAACTTAGATTTAGGGATTGTAACAATGTTTATTATAGAAGCACCTGAAGGACATTACGTGAAACAATACTGCAACACATGGGGCCATATAAAATTAACAGCAGAAATGTATCAGATTGAGCAGATCATTGCCTAGAAACAATACACAATCCGGATCCTATAGCAGAAATATCATATAGAATCAAATGTAATAACGAAAGACTTATAATTGAAGCAATGTTTATTAGAAGTTTTCAATATTTGAACAAAGATGGAGGAATGAATGTTAATGATTCATTAGTAAATTTGTTAGTCTGTTTTTACGTGCGCAAAGAAGTAATTAAACTGTGAGATGGTCCGACGCACTTAATTTATAAAATGGTTAAAAATAAAACTATATATATAAATAAGGGACTACCAGTTTCGGTTCAAATTATATAGAACCTTTGTCGAGTGAGAGAAACTTAAAACAATATACCTTATATAGCAGAACCTGAAATATTTGTGAAATTTAAAAATCGAGCTCCCATGTGACATGTATAGGAGTGAGGATTGTGGGAAATCAATTGGAAGTGTCGATATTGAGATTCTGGGTTTTGGGTGTTATATTCTTGGATTTTTTCTTTTTCTTTGAACCATATTGCTGCATATTTTGTACGGAGAGGTGCTCATTACAATAGCGGGGGTCAGTAAGGATAAAGTAAGTTTCCTTACATTTTCGTAAGAAATTATTCTTTTCTTTACAAACAAAGGTGGCTCGATCGAAGTCGATTTTGTGGTTTGATTCATGTACGTGTTTGGCGGTGTTATAATTTAAGTTTTTAGTTTTGATTGCGTATTTGTGCAGCGAGATTCGTTTGGATATTTTCTGAAACGTTTCTCCGAGATATCTATATTGGTTCTCGTGTGTACACGGAATCGAGTAGACTAGTCCTTTTTGCGACGCGGGATCCCTTTGCTGCGGAGAAAATTTAATTGATTTGAGTAGTTTTTGTAGAATATTGTTGCTGGGTGAAGTTACTGCTATGTTGAGGGGTTTAAGTATTTTATTAAGTGCTTCGTGAAGGCCCGGATGGAATGGAATTTATATATATTTCATAGGGGTTTGAGTTGTGGTTTTTTCATTATTATAATGAGAACGCGTAGCTGCTGCGATGTGTTTATAACGAAATGCTGTAGTAATCATTAAGAATAAATAAGGAGCGGATGTTATTGATTTCTTTCTGGAAGTTGGTAAAGTTAGAGGATAAATTAAATGCTCTGTTAGTGGCCATTTTTATATTATTAATTTTAATGGATCGGGGAGTGAAGGAACGAAAATGAAGGGTTACTGGTAGGGCTGATGGCTTTCTATATACAGAAGTGTGGAACTGATTGTTTTTCCTTTGTATTAAACATCAAGGAAGGCGATTATATTTTCAGGTTCCTTTTCATTTTCTTGAGTAAAGCTGATCACTGGGTGAATAGAATTGATGACATTTTTTAATTCTTCTTGGTTGGTGGGATGGCTATAAAACAAAAGATCGTCCACAAATCTACAGTAAAGTGGAATGCTGATGGCGTTGCTATGGTATATTGTAAATGCAGAGTCCTCAATAAAGATCACGAAGATTTCGGCTAATGAGGCCGAGGCTGAGAGTCCCATGAAAAAGCCCTTAGTTTGGTTGTAAATCTGGTTGTTAAACATTAAATAAGTGGGATGAGGTCATTGTCTATTTGAAGCATCGAAAAATTGATGATGGATTTGTTGCTCACATGGTTTAAGATTTTGACTAGTAAATCTAACGTGATAGATGTAAATAACACATCGATGTCCAGGGAAAAGAAATTATAATCCGTGTGGAAAGGTAAAGAACGGATTTTTTTTGAACGAATGAGACACTATTTTTTATGGCATAGTTAGATATTACATTGGCGTGTGAACGTTTGCTGTAGATGATATCAGAGAGTCCTGTAATCGCCGAAATGTTGCAATTCACGATTGGGCGTACAGGAAATAAACCGTTGTTATTAGGATTTTTGTGTACCTTGGGTAAAAAACGAATGGATGGTATTACCAGCGCATTGTCTTTTGGTTTCTCTGCCTCTTCTTTGGTTAAGCAACCTTGTTTCTCGAGGGACCGAAATACTCTTCGGTTAAGCTTTAACACTGTTTTTTGAACCGATATAACACAGGAAATGCCATTTGTTGTGTTTAGAAAGCAATGGGCCATTTCATGATATTGTGAGACGTTTAGGAGGACTGAACCTCCGCCTTTATCATCAGGAATGACAATGACGTCGTTCGTTGATTTGAATTCTTGTAAACCTATCAATTCGAGCGGGTTTAAAGCCGGAACTGTTGGATTTCGAAGTGTTCTGCGTATTGTTTTCCCTATTGTGGCACGTTGCCTGGATGGTATTTTTTTCGAATGTGAATAGAAAGAGTTGCTTCAATGGCTGGGATAATATTATGCATTGTCGGTTTACTGGATACTTTAAATTTGAGACCTTTATTAATTTGAGATGTTGCTGCTGCAACGTGATGTGATGGTTAATGATGTTGACGAATCTATTGTGCGCTTTGGTGGCCATTTTTTTGAGCTGAGAACTGTAAGCCTTTTTATATGCGTGTTGGCAATTCAGCTGTATGCGCTATGGAATGTTATGGTTGCTCTTCTTAATAACGGAATGAAAAGATTTGGACTAACCTTAGTTTGCAACTCCTTCCAATTGATTTCCCACAATCCTCACTTCTACACATGTCAAATAGGAGCTCGATTTTTAAATTTTACAAATATTTCAGATTCTGCTATATAAGGTATGTTGTTTTAAGTTTCTCTCACTCGAAAAAGGTTCTATATAATTTGAACCGAAACTGGTAGTCCCTTTTTTAAATGTATATAGTTTTATTTTTAACCATTTTATAAATTAAATGCGTCGGACCATCTCACAGTTCAATTACTTCTTTGCGCACGTAAAAACAGACTCTGATTCTTATTCATGATTCTTATTACCATTATCTTTTTTTGCAATATGCTTTGCATGGCAGACTCTCCCACCAATGGAAATAATCTACAAAAGAGCATTAACAGATTCATTCACCTGCAGAAAGTCATGCCGTCGGCCAGAGCAGCCATGATTTTCAACAACTTTTGCCGCAAATTGGATTTGTAGCCACCAGCCTTACGGATAAAAGTATGCAAAACATCAAACGCCATCCAAAAAACTTTAAAACTTTTTCGCAAGCGTATATTCCAGGACAGGATTAACAAATTACACAAAAAGAAAAAGTGGCTACAATTCAACATCCAAACCCTTTCTAAAGAGTTGCAAACTAAGGTTAATCCAAATATTTTCATTTCGTTATTAAGAAGAGCAACCATAGCATTCTATAGTGCACTCAGCTGAATTGTCAACACGCATATAAAAAAGCTTACAGTTCTCAGCTTAAAAAAAATGGCCACCTACCCACGCAGCGCACAATAGATTCGTCAACATCAGTAACCATCACGTAATTTATCCTCTAACTTTACAAACTTCCAGAAAGAAATCAATAACATCCGCTCCATATTTATTCTTAATGATTATTCACCGCATTTCATTGATAAACACGCGTTTTCATTAAAATAATGAAAAAAACCACAACTCAAACCCCTACGAAATATATCTTAATTCCGTTCCATCCGGGCCTTCTCCAAGTACTTAATAAAATACTCCAACCCCTCAACATAGCAGTAACTTCACCCAGCAATAATACTCTATAAAAACTACTTAATACAATTAAATTTTCTCCGCAGCAAATGATCCCGCGTCGCAAAAAGGACTAGTCTACTCGATTCCGTGTACACAATGTAAGTATCTCGGAGAAACGCTTCAGAAAATGTCCAAACGAATCTCGCTGCACAAATACCTAATCAAAACTAAAAACTGAAATTATAACACCGCCTAACACGTACAAGAATTAAACCACAAAATCGACTTCGATCTAGCCACCATTGTTTGTAAAGGAAAGAATGATTTCTTACGAAAATGTAAGGAAACTTACTTTATCCTCACTACTCCCGCTGTTATAATGAGCACCTCTCCGTACAAAATATGCAGCAATATGGTTCAAAGAAAAAGAAAAAATCCAAGAATATTTATAATATACCCAGAATCCCAATTTCGACCCTTCCAATTGATTTCCCACAATCCTCACTCATACATTTGTCACATGGGAGCTCGATTTGTAAATTTCACGAGTATTTCAGATTCTGCTATATAAGGCATGTTGTTTTAAGTTTCTCTCACTCGACAAAGGTTCTATATAATTTGAACCGAAACTGGTAGTCCCTTTTTTAAATGAAAATAGCTTTATTTTTAACCATTTTATAAATTAAGTGTGACGGACCATCTCACAGCTAATAAATTTGTTAAACAAAATATTAAAAATATACCAAAAATTCATGTAATTTAATGTATGGAATTTATTGCATTTTCACGCCCTATTAGGATATGGATTGTTTTGTATGCTGTTGTTTATTGTTTTGAATTTATGAAGATATTTTTGTCTGAAGAAGATCGACAACATTTTAAGCCAATCGAAATATTGTAATTAAAGGAAATAGATAAAGAACAATTTATGTTTCAATTATTATATAGTAGGAGAAGAAGTTAATGTATAGAAACTATGAATATATGTGCTTTTCATAATTATATTTGCTTTCCTCGGTATTGCTAGCTATCTTTGACTAGGGTTCTCCTATGTATAAAATTTGTCAAATTAGAGTAGCTGTTCCAAATTATATTTGTTGAGTCTTTGCACGTGTTGTACTAGCCTTTCCCTTTTGAAATCGCTTTTTCAGTTCAACTAGATGTCTTCCTGTCCGATTTTTCCACAGTAAATTTACTCTAGATTCAGGAGACAACAAATATAACTATTGTACAACAACTATAATTTGGCGACATCTCGTATAAATGGCTAATAGCAAGTACAAGTTAAGGACACAAACACTGTGACCAATGGACAATTAGGACAACAAGTATCTTAGCTTTTGAATAGCTACTCTACTTTTGAGGTAATTAGTATACGACAGTCATAGAGTAATGCAGAAATTATCAAAATATGTGCTTAAAATGAAATGTAGAATGATGAAGGATTTTGAATTCTTTTCAGTGATTCTCTTTCTTGGAATGAATTCATCATTAGAAATTCATTACTACGAAAGACAAGGAGTTTGGAAAAATGAATAAGGAAACAGGAGTATTTATCAGAAAAATGAAAACATACTTACAGGAAAACATGCAAGTCGTAGTAAAATGGTAATAGCCTTTTTGTGTAATGTATTATTTTTCATTGCTTTTTTTTTCTTGTCTCATCCATTCTGTCTTCTGGATGCGAAGTATAAAGTCCTAAAATTAAATTCTGTGAACAGTAATGTTCATGAAATATTTTTCCACTGTTCATCATTAACAGCTCGTCTAATAGATCCCTTAATAAGGTGCAGTGCTTATTGTCTCTGTCTCACCAATGACTCAACTGTTTCAGGAGTAAATCCTTTTTTTCTATAATTCAGTTCCGTGTGTTTTACAGTATTCCTTCGAAATTAAGTTTTTATAAAACGAAAGAAAGTTTTATACTGAAATTCTTCTGTTTTTTATTACGTTTTCTTTACAGATAAATCGGGTTTCAAAAAGAAGAAAACCATGTTCTGATGCAGTCAGAGCAGCCAAGTGCAGAAGTGAATGCTACGATCAGAAACTAGAAGAAAAAGCGCCATGTCGGTAAATAAGAATCCTATTATTAATATTTTATTTCACAGAATGCGGAATTAATCAATTTATTATTTAATGGATAAGCAAAATATTTAAATAGGCCTTAAGGGAAAGAAATATTCGGGAACCTTTATAAAGTACTATTAGTACTATAGAAACTTAATGTATCAGGATTTGTTCAATGAATTGTGAACTCTTGGGAATTTTACTGTAATGTCTGCTGTCTAAAAATGCTTTCCTAACTTTTGATGCTTTTCTATTTTATATGAAATAATTACTACAGAATGTTTCGTAAAGTGCTTCTAATTTCGAATTAGGAAAAAACAAAAACTCTTTGGTTTTTAAATCTTCAATGAAGTCTGACTGAAAAAAAAAAGTTTTTTTTGACTCTGTTAAAAAAATTTATCAGATGGGAAAACATGTTTTACGAGGAGCGGTCAATAATAAAAGCAATACATTTTTTTTTTAATTCGGGTTTGTTTTATCAAAATTTAAATGAACAAAATTGTTCCTAAATATTTTGGATACTCAGACAAATTTTTCTACCTAATCTCCATGAAACTCTATGACATTACGCCATCTAGATGTGAGAGTCTGGATACCCTCACGATACCCGTCTTTAGGTTGACCTCTGGACCAACCTCGTACTGCGACGATGACTTCACCATTGTCGTCAATTTTCTACCCGCGGATTGTATCTTTCAGAGGACCGAAGAGGAAGTAGTCAGAAGGTGCAAGATCCAGGCTGTAGGGCGGATGAGGAAGGACAGTCCATTGCAGTTTCGTGAGTTCTTCTCGTGTGCTCAGACTTGTGTGTGGCCTCGCGTTGTAGTGAAGAAGAATCAATAATAATTGTGTTGACACTAACCACAGAGATAACAAGTTCAGAAGCAATTTGTTTTATTGTGATACACCGATCATCCAGGATAAGGGTATCGATACTTTACAGCGTTGCCGGTGTTGCGCCAGTGTGTGGCTGCCCCAAGCGCGGTTGATCCGACGGACTGCTTCGCCCGTCTGTCGAGGATAAAAACCGCTTTAACCAACGACTGACAGTGTTTTTATCCACATCCATTTCCCCGCAGAGCATTCTGCAAGTGCCTATGAATATTTCGTTCACATTTTTTCGCACAAAGAAATTCAATGACTACTCTTCAGTTTAGAATGCACGTCACTCCATTTTGGAAGCTAACTGTACCACTGCCATCTAGCGGACAATGATGAAACTACATGAGGTTGTGCGAGAAGGTTCAAACATGCTGCCATACAATACTTTAATTTTTCCAAACAAAACGAACAGAGATAAAAAATTTGCTGCACTACTTATTGCCCCTCATATTATTTATGAATACGATAAAGATGACGAAAATAAAGCAATATTAACATTTGATGAAGATGTGATGATATCAATTTTTACATTATTTTTTTAGCAATTGTTTTAAAAATGCAAAACCATCGAACTTCTTCAGCAATTTCATAATGCTCATTATTTCAAACGACCGAAAAAATATCAACTTTAATGCAAAAACCATCCATAGTAGGAAAGGCTTTTTTATCAGCAAATGTTTAATTATAGATCTTTGTAAGTAAGCTCTATAATTTTTCTTTTGTCAGATGCTTCTAGATGGACTAGATGTTCCTTACATGTCTATTTAGTAAATGAAGTTTGTGGTGAAAGTTTTGGTTCTCTCCTTCAATTAAGAATTTCGTTGGGAATTTCAGCCAAAAAAAAAATGAAATTTTTTGAAACGTCTTTCTGATACTAAGATCAGAAACATTGAGTGCTTGTAGAAAAAGAAACAAGAAGTTCCTTCATGATTGCGGGGTGGTACAGTCAAGGAATAAACGAATGAAATGTTTGAAGCAGATAAAACTTGTTTCAATGTATTTAACTACTAGTTGTTCTTTAATTAATTTAATTTTAAAATTAATTAAGATTTATTAAACAGTAATAAGCAGTGAAGTACAGTGAAAGCCAAGTAATCTTGGTAGTATTCATGCATATACTCAAAACGTTATCAGTATTTGTAGAAACTACAAAGATCTATTCATGAATTACTAACTTAGAAATCAGACTAAATTTTATATCAAAACATATTGCGTGCCTTTCGGACACAGCCTTGTGAACCACAACGAGATTGATGTGTCTTGCATTGGAAATCCAGCAACGGCAAAAATATTTACTTCCTTTCCTGTCTTTGTCTGCTTCTTCTGCGCTTTCTCTTCAGGTTTTTAGCCAGAACATAATGGTTTCCTGAGGAAGGTCAATAAAAAAACCACCTCAGGATCTATTGCTAGATAAATGGCTGAAACATGTTTCAAGTCAACCTCCTAGCCTAGAGAGAATTAGTAAAAGAAGTGACATATTGTGAAAGTCACATTCGAATTTAAACAGTTTTTACAAAATCTCATTTAAATCATAACACTTAAATAATAACTTTTTTTCGTAAAATCGAAAAGTAATATTACTATATCATTAATACCTTTAAGGATGTAAAAGACAAGTACTTTCAACTATGAAAACCAAAATGGGCAGCGTCTGTAATCACCTTAATTCCATCATATAAAGAATCTTTCGCATTCCTCTAAATTTAGTTATATTAATTAACTGAGCTTTCTTTGTAAAATGTTAAGAGGTCTCCATAATAATACTCATTATTAAAAAACACACCTTTTAAAATGGTATTTATGTGTTTTTTTACCAAACATTGCGAAAATACGTTTTGGTTGCAAAGCTTTTGAGGTCGTTATTAAAGAATCGGAGGGGTAAGGGCAAGTTAAATGGGTCTTTGTGGTAAGTAACTATAAATAAACTATCTGCCAAATTGTATGAAAACCCATTCAACAATTTCAGCGTAATGTATCTAAAGAGAAATAGCAGACAAAGAAAGGAGAAAAATATTGAAGTTGATGCAAATGCAGTCAAAAAGTTCTGTAATCAGTATAGCTTTAAGAAAAGTGAATATAATTTTATGCTAAAGCATAAATTTAAGGGCCTAAATAATAACAAAATTTTAAAACAAGAATAAAAAAAGAAGTACATTAACGAAAGGAAAAATAAAAAAAGTTAGGAAAAAATAAAGAGATCGTTAGTTAGTTAAAAATATTTATATATATATTATATTTAGGGATTTGAACCGACACCTTTCAGCACAACAGTCCGAGAACTTACCGATCACGCTAAAGCTGATAACTGAAATAAAATGGTTGCATTTCTTACATTTAAGGTAATGGCGGAAATTCAATGAAAACAATGCCTAAAAACACTCTATTCCTATGTTGTTTGGGCCTCTGAACACGATGATGAAATCTGTTTGTCGATCCGACACTCCGTTCGGAAGTTGTTAAAAGGGTACAATCGTAACAATGCCAAATATCTCGACCATGAGGGGCGGGGCGTTGTTCCCCGAAAATACTCCATTCCTACAGTCTTTGGGCCTCTGAACACGATGGTGAAATCCCTTTGTCAATCCGACCTTCCGTTCGAGAGTTGTTAGGACTGGACAGACACTGACGGATTTTTTTTTTTGGTTGTAGATTTTCCGGATTGGGAGGGGGACGCAAATATCAATTGCCTAGGGGCCCTGGATGTTTAAGTCCAGCCCTGGTCAGCTATGCAGACGGCGAAAACCTAAAAGGCAACCGAAGGATCACTTTTTCTATCCCAAATACATTGTTCTTCCTCTCGTTCGTCTTTTGAGTTTTCGATGACTGGGTAGCCCTAGCTGAGGAGAGTCCAATAAGTTCAAAGCGGCCCTCCCAGGATCTCAGCTTCACTCAAACGCTTTCCATTTTATCATTATTATGAATTGATTGCTTTTCTTTTTGCCTTTTAAAGTTTTTTTTCTTTTTTTATTATTATTATTTAATTTCTAGTGGTCAAATATCTTGTGGTAACCGTAAGGATGCCCAAGGCTTTATATTCCACATTTTGTTCTTGTTTTTGGTATTTCTTTTTGTCTTTAATTTTGAGAGATCACTTTTTTTATCTCAAAACCTATTTAGAAAATTTCAAACAATGCTTATTTAAATAATATTTGTTTTCTTTCTTAGTCTGCCGTTCATGAAGACAAATGTATTACCAGTTTGTAAGACTCCTGAAGGATTCAATGCTACATTGGAATTAGCAAACGATCTTACGAAGAATTATTCAGAAGACAACTGGTGCAACTGTCCACTAAAGTGCTCTACATACATATACGGTGTAAATCAGGATACGTCTTCTGATGAAACCGACAATGTTATAATTTTTTTGCAGATTCCCAATAATATTATAAAATTTTCCTGCGAATATTTTCAAATGAATCTGAGTAGTTTGATTGCAAAAATTTTTGGAAGTCTTGGGCTTTTCCTGGGATTGAGTGCTCTCACAGTCATTGAAATTATTGAAAGCTTTTATTTGGTCTTAACACGGAAAACACTAAAAAAAGTAGCATTGCAATTGACCCCACTAAAGTTTGTAAATAGTGATGTGTAGTCGGAAAACAGCAGAGGCTATTGTCAATGTTTCAGCATTATGTACACGCATTTATTTGCAATTTATATATATTCCAAAAACAGGTCAAAGTTATAGAAACCCTGAAGGGTCGGATTCTGAACGCACAGGTCACCAGCTCGGAGATCTCTCTTCGGCCTATCATTGTGAGAGGGAATTAATCGCCTGAGGTCTTGCCCTCCCGGTTTAGCCAATCACAGTGAAGTTTAACTGACCAATCCCGGAAGATTTTCGACTTTGCATCAACTTTTTGAGTCTCGCAATTATTGTAAATATTTCGTGAACGCACGCAAAGATAATTTGCTGAACCTTTCAATAATTTATTTATGTTATTCATATTTTGTTCTATAAGTTGTATTCTTTTATATTTTCTATTTTATTTTATAATTATTTTTCCTTTTTATTTTCTTTTATCTTCAAGATATACATTCACTAGGTAGGATTAGACAAGAGCTTAAAATGTAGATTCGGTTTAAATAAAATGAATCAAATTTATGTCTTTCGCCGAATTTTTTCATTTCTTTTTTTTTTTTTTGGAAGTTTCAAATGTAGACAACTACATTTTATGCCCTACCACCTGAAGAATGGACGATCCCGGTCGGTGATTGGTTGATTCCGACCAAGGGCGTGTCCTCGCGAACAACGGTCATTTTAAATTTAAAATTTCTTATATTTGTAGTCCGATGATGAAAACCGCTACAGGTTTTCGAAAATTGTCACTTGTTTTATTTTTTATTTTCTTATTTAATCTCTTTCTAATATTTTTGTGCAAACGGTCGCTTCATATTCATTCCATTTGCATGTTAATACATTTATTATGTAGACAACTACGTTAGAAAAATGGTGCAATGTTGTACTTTTGAATAATTAACTACCCAATCTTATAAGTTTTCGTAAGAGTGAAATTAATTATTGAGTTATTATTTTCTCGGAAAACAAATAAATCAAACTTATCCCTATCCCCAGAAACTGCTTTTTTCCGCCATTAACTGCAGTTCTCATGGTGAAAACAGATACAATCGTAGCAGTAGATATTCTCTTGAAAATTCTCTTCCTTCTTGATAATGGGGAACAATTACCGTATTGAGCTGAAATAATCTCTTGAGAGATATTACCACAATAATAATGTGGTTAAAATTTTATTTTAATATGTCGTTTCTAAATAGGGGAAATCCGCGCTGAAACGTTCGCTTTAAACCACGCCTCCAAAAACCATGATAACGTGGTCATGACGTAAGATTTCTCTTTGATCGAGTGACTGAGGCATTCAACTTGCAAGAGTTCTTACTCACGTTAACCTTGCTTTATTTCAAATGCTGTCTGTGAAACTGCAAAACATTCTGCATTGTACCAGTAGCTTAGATGTCCAATATCTCTCTGTTTTTAGGTAATTGATATTTCATCACCATTTTTATATCAACTACTGTCAAATGCATTACTAAGCATGATTTCCTTACATTGGCGCCAATTCTACTCTTAACATTCAAAATAGGTCTTTTTTTAAGCAATAGATAGTAATTCATAACCAGTAATATCCCTAAAGTCAACAATTGATGTTTGTAGTCTTTAATACTTATAATTTATTAATTTAGAAAATATTCTTATATTCAGTAAATATTGTGAAGCCATCACTTATTTCTCGTCAAACATCTTTGACTAACAACAATGGGCGAGACCAAATTGTTTACCAAGTGATATCCTGGAACAGCTGTTTCACGCTCTTTGGCGATCAGCAGCCAGGAACAGTCACCAGTTAAACAACAATTTCTCCGTGCTAAGGCAAATATGAATGATCATCGGAAGCGCAGTTGTGCCTCAAACGAAAAATGAACAATAAAAAATTCACATTTTTCTTTTGAGGCACCACTGCGCTTCCGATGATCATTCATATTAGCCTGAGTATGGAGACCTTGTTATTTAATGGTGACTGCTCCTGGCTGATGATCGCCATACAGCGTGAAACAGATGTTCCAGGATGTCACTTGATACACAGTCTGGTCTTACCCATTATTGTTTATTAATTTTTCAAATGCGCAGTTTGAATTTTTATGCTTTAAAAAAATTCAATGAGAAATGCACATGGCACGGCTGGTACATGAATTTTCTCACTGATATTTCTTGTATGATTTTTTTGTTCATTTTTCTTTTGAGGTACCACTGCGGGTTCCGATGATCATTGGCAGCATAAATAAAAATGGCATTATTTCCATAAGTGCCCAGAGAATTATTTTTCAGAAATGGACAAAATATACTGGCAATGTAAAAAAGTTTTTAAAAACTGTTTCTTTATATTGTGAAATTACATAAATAAGTTATAATAAACTTTACCATTTTTTTCTATATTTTAATCCTCTTGAGAGAAAACACATTTTATGCCTTTAATATGCATTGAAAATTCCAGTGCAGGATAAATTATATTGAATTTAAATCTTTGACGAGATCTCCTTGGCTTTAGAATAATGCCAGTGTTTCTTTAAACTTTTCCATATTAGTATATATCCATTAATGTTGATAGAATCGCCATCCATATCCTAGTAAATACAAGTAATGAGTGAAACCTTCTATAATAACTTTTATAATCTTATCTACTCTACACCAGCAGTATTTAGAAAAATAATAGTATATGAAAAAATCAGATTTTAAAAAAGCATTTATTAATTGTATCTTCAGAAGTGCACTGTTTATTAATTATATCTTTTTACTATTTATTTACAGTTGATATAATATTAACGATCAATATCTATTAAACAAAATTTCTACTTATGTTTGGATCTCCTTCATTGATATATATTTACTTTCGAACTCATATTAATATTTTTTTCAGACTGATTATCTTATAATTCTCTGAAAACAGAACCTAATGCAATTTTTTTGTCGGGAAATTGCGAGGGGAAGTTAATATATAAGTTACAAACGAATATTAAAAAATTCTCAGTGAAAAATGTATAAAAATCTTCTTTTATTTCTCAACTTAACCTCCACCAACATTGATACACTTATTCCATCGCTTTATCAGTGCCGCAAAACCTTCTGCAGAAACGTATTTGGGCAGCTGTAGCAGCTACAAGTGCATCTTGTGTTCAATTTCTTCATTTGCGAAATGTTTGCCGCTAAGGTGTTTTTTCCAGCGGAGCAAACAAGTGAAAGTTGCTTGGGCAAAGTCGGGAATGAGAGGTGGATGTTAAAGAAGTTGTCACCCTAAGAATTTCATTATTGCAGTTGCGATGCTGTCTATCGTTACTCGCCTGTCAGCTCGAATCATCATCTCCACCTGGAGTTGAACAGGACGACCAGGTCGGTCTTTGTCCAAAATTTTTGAGGTTTCGTGACAGAATTTATTGATCCAGTTATGCACCGTGACAATTTTCACTGTTTCTTATCAACAGCCTTTGCAGGAAATGCTTTTGCCCACAACAGAACGCTGCTCTTCCAATGTACAATCCTTAAACCATTTTCAAACTGAGCTGCGCATGCGTACGTAACGTATCTAGACTGCTACTTGTTTTTTATCAAGCTGAATTGTGCTGCCACTTAATGACACCTTTCGAAACTAATCACTACAATTTCCAGCTATCCCACATCAGTTTATGACTTATTTACTGATTTCCCCTCGTACTATGATATTCTGAATATGTGATATTAAAATTAAAATATTAATCTACTGTACTTATTTGAATTATGCTATAATATGTACTTTTTATATTTTCTATGTCAATAAACTAAAAATTAATTCTTTGCCAATGTTTTTCGTTCCTTTTTTTAAAAAAACAGATTTACAAAGTAATTATAAGTCTATCCAAACGAATATAATTATCATGAATTTCTTTTTAAAAATTAATTTAAGGTTAAGGTTAAAAGGTTAACCTTAAAATTTAAGATTAACCTTAAAAACAAACTGTAGTAGGTTGAATGGATTATTATACAAGATGTATCTGAAATGTGCTGCCAAACTTAAAGGTTGTAGTCAATCATGCAAAAGAACGAATTAATGTCGTAGAAAATGGGTCTGGAAATGTCATTTCCAAGATAAGAATGATAAAACGATACAGAGGTGTTGGACTTTACATCGCATCGTAGAGTGGTTAAATTGCTCCTCAGTATTTTGTGACATGGCCTGCACGTTCCCCCGATTTAAACCCTCTGGACTTTTTCGTATGGATTATCTTAAAGCATTATTGGACACCACACCGGTTCCTGACGCCCACACACTGCGTGATCGCATAGTGGTTGGTGCAACACAATTCGACGTGCACCTGGCATCTTCGACCGTGTTCGGCAGTCAATGGAACGATGTTGTGTTGGTACATTGCGGCCGGTGAAGGACATTTCGAGCACTTTCTGTGAAACTGAGCGACTGTCCGGCCAATACCTCTGAATCGTTTCATCGTTTGCATCTTGGAAATAAAGCATTTCCAGACCCATGTTTATATGACATTTATTCATTGTTTTGCATGTTTAAATACAACCTATAAGTCTAGCAGCACATTTCAGGTACACCCTGTATAATGTTGCCAAGGTACAACCAACGTAAAAGATAACGTAAACCAAGGTAGCACCAGAATCACGAAATTGAAGGTACTGAAAGAGCAGTTAAGAGAACGTTATTCATGTTTCTTATGAGCAGAAAGTAAAACCTGTTGAATTCATCATAAGCTATTGCTAGGCATTGGCGCGAATGTTACTAAATCCAAAATATGGATCAAATGTATAGAGAGCATAAAAGTGTTTGAGTGAAAGTAATGGATAACACATTTATATGTCTATTCAGCAGGTAAATGTAGCAGTCACGATAGACTATTCCTCATTAGAATATAATGTTAAATCCTTATTTAGGCACATTATTATTTTAGTTAGGATTCATGAAAGTCTTGACTATCCATCAACTGACTGATGAACATGGTCACTCCTGATGCTTCATCAACTTGGCAATCTACATTATGAAGCATTCTTAAGCAGAATTGTTACAGAAGGACTCTTCCATTAACTCTCCTCAAGGTGGATTCAGTCTTAACATAAAGAAGTTGATGATCAAACACTCTTCAGATTAGTTTTACTTCTTTTGCGTCAATAGTAAGTGGAATTGTTCTTGAGGAAACTCTTAAGAGATTAATGGCCGAGTGCACCAAGCTTCAATTAACTTTGATGGCCGCATTAGGAACATAGCTAAAATTAGTGGGGGGGGTGAAGCCCAAGAAAAAGTTTAGCCTTTGTTTTAAAATTGTGTGAAAGAAAACAAATATGTATAAAAAGAAAATTTATTCAGAAACTTGATAAATTTCTTTTTACACATGTTTGTTTTCTTTCACAAAATTTTAAAACAAAGGCTAAACTTTTTGTTCGGCGTCACCCCCCATTTTAGCTACGTCCACAATGCAGCCATCAAAGTTAATCGAAGCTTGGTGCACTCGGCCATTAGGAGGCTATTTTCCCGAATGATCCGATTTTGATCCCAATTGGAGTTTTTTTTAACAATTATGCTTGATTTCACGGTGCTCCCTCAGGCGTCGATCTCTTAAATTTTGGGGGCTTGAAAATTCTTCTACATCCATTAGTATATTTCTGATTTTTATTGTCCGACTTCTTCTCCCGCAAATGAAAAAAAATTATTGTCAGAACTCCATATTACTATATTGTTGATTACAGATTTTTTATGCCTTATAGAAACTTTAGCTTCTTAACAAATCCGTTGCGTAGATATATTGTTAACTTTAACAACAATCAATTTACCAGTAACTATGGGCTTTTTTCGTTAGATGCATCTAAATAGGAGACTTATTTTTTCTTTTCTTGAAGCCTGAACTTCATTCTTTTTTTTTTTCACGACGCTACGCTAGCAATGCTATTCTCGTTATTTCTACAATGTATGTACTCTAATGTACTGCTCTCTCCTGAATCTGAAAGGGATAATATTAACAAACATGATCTCTTAATAAAATAGAGAATATTAAATCTAACACAAAAATGTGTTTATAATGAAATGATACAAAAGATATCAGTATTGTTCTTTACAAAGTTTAAATCAATTTTTTTTTAAGATTTTCTTAAGACAAAAATTATAATAACACTTCTTTAATGAAAGAAGAAAGAAGAATGTTAATATCTATTAATAATATATCTTACACTTCGGTGACATTTCAAAGCTCAGAAAATAGTTTAATGAAACATTCATAGAAAAAAATCTCGAAAACCTGATTATAGATCATTTTGTTTCAGAAATACTTGTAACGCCCGTGGTTTGTTACAACCACACTTAACACTTTAAATCAAGTAACGCAAAGATTCAAGGCCGTAATGGTGGAAATATCACTATAAAGTACTATACTTACTAAAGAAAAATCGGAAGAAAATCAGGTTTTTCTTTTTTTTTCCTAACGCCTAGGTAAGAATTGAAACCGAAACTGAAAAATTATCAACAACGCTTGGTCAAAAATCATATTTGGAAAGATTAAAAATACAGTTGATTCGCGATAATCCGACATTTGACAGTTCGACACGCTCGGTAGTCCGACGCAGGTTGATTCGAAAACCGACCCGATTGAGGCGGTCACGAAGGTGAAATTCATAATCATTTGCGATGAAGTTATGTCGGCTGCAAACACTTTGATACGTTGATGTGAGAAGAGAGAACTCGACTCCGAGAACAGTTTAATGTTAAAAGATATTCAAGCAAAAGCCATGACAGACTCTTTATGTAAGAAGAAACAAAAAACCATTATAGATTTCTTTAAGCATATGTACGTATTTTTATTTTTTATTTTATGACGAAGATATATTTTACATTATATACTGTAATTTTATTTTTAAGACATAAATACAGTAATAAATTAGTATTACATACCATACGTATTCATTTGTGTAAAACTATACCTAATTAGTTTTTTTTTATATCTTCAATGGCCGTAAAATATGTACTCAATATGTATTGTAACAATATACGTACTGTACTACTAACAGTACTGTGTATACATAACTCAAATTTTCTTGGCTTAGAAGTCAAAATTCAGTTTTAAAAAATCAACTTTTGATAATTCGACATTTTTGATAATCCGACACCCCCTCGGTCCGGTAACTGTCGGATTATCGCGAGTCAGCTGTATTACAAAACAGAATGATTTATTTCACATTTCGAGCATATTATTTGACAATCACAAACTTAGGAACAAATAAATTATATTTAAAATGAAACACAAAAAAAAATACTTCAACAGTCCCAGTTTTCTCTGAAATCTGTTTATCACGAGACATAAGAGAATTAAAAGAGACATATTTAAATTAATCCCCATCTCGCTATCAATCGACGGAAACTACATTGACTTGGATAGAATGGGATTTATTAATTTTTGCATAAGAGAGATACAAAATATTATTCTCTCTAAATACGAGGAAATTACTGCAATTCCAAATTTGACAGATTAAATTGCAGTGTCTCATCTAAATATAAATGAAACGTTTCTATAAAATCTTTGTGTAGCGGCAAATTTTAATCATTTCAATTTGTAATCTCTCCATATTTACAGGAAAATTGTTTTCGAAGACAAGGATGATGAGCATAGTAGTTAATTCCAAATTTATAATGTCAATGCAAAAATCAAGCAATTTTTTTCAAGAAACAGAAATTAAGTTTAAAAATTTAATTTCACTGTGCTTTTGTTCATGTCCACAGTTACGAGAGAATGATTAAAAGTGATTTAGACTGTGGGTATTTGTGAGGATTTATATGATTAGTTAACGAAAAAACAAAACACAATCTGCAGGTTTCGAGGGTAGACTTGTTTTTTTGACTGAATGACGTCAGTAATAGAAAAAAAGGGGGGGGGGAGATAAAACAAATTCCTTTAATTTTCTTTAAATGGTTGATAGGACTTCTGTTACTCAAATATTTTTCTCATGCGACCAGGGTAGATGTCACTTTCTTTTACATTTCAAGACTATTGTGAGGGGACACGTCTTCTATTTATAAAAAGCTAAAAAGTTTATATTTTTCTTAGAAATGCAAACAGAAAATTAAGTAAAACAATTCTGTTTCTTATCTTTTTTAAAAAAGTATTAAATCAACAATAAAATAATTAAATAAACAGAATTCAACAGAAATATTTTTTTTTAGGAACAAAGAAAAAAAGCTATTAGTACATCAAAAAGTTAAGGCTTTTAATGATATTTCTGCACACGAGTGGAGGTCAGAGAATCATAGGTTTCAGACAAAGTAAAACAGGAAGTTGATAACATCATTCAAAAAGATTGTAATAAACAATATCATAAAACAATCTATGGAGCAAAATTTCTGTGCAATTTTAAGATTGAATACCTGCTAATGTTTTTTTTATTTATGAAACAACAAAAATATATCTTTTAATAACAAAATTTTAAAAGGAAATACAGTTTCCAGTAATGGCACTAATTTGCACAACGAGAGGGTAATGACAACGACAACCTGATGTAAATCCCATTTTACTGCATGAAGACCAGTTTCCATGGTACCAACGTGAAGACCGCATACTCCAATACCAATCAACTTTGTACTATTTTCATTTTTGTGCCGATATCTTATAAGATAAGGGTACTTTTTCAGAATAAGCTACTATCTATAGCAGAGAGTTGCGTTAATAATTAAAATGTGACAGCACGCTTTAATTAAAAGTAAGACTTTAATTGAATTAGATTCAATTACAAAATACAGAGTTGTAATAAACATCAACTATTAAATAGTAGTATGATTTATAAAACTTAATCTCAATATTAATTTCTTATTAATAATTTCCGTTAACAAAACTCTTGTAGTTAAGTACAATAGGTTCAATATCTTCCCTATAATCAATTATATCAAATATCAATAAATTCTATTCAATAATATATATCAGCAATCATTAGCTATACAAGTACACATTTAATGTTCACCAAAATAATCTAATTTAATAATTATATAATTGCTCCCTTATGTGAATGTTTCTCTTAAATTATTTACAACACCTTAGTCCATTTATTTCACTTGTATGTATAACAATATTAATAAATTCAATACTAGTCTAGCAAAGCTGGGCTTTTCACCTATGTGAAATATTATTTAATTTTCTAATATAGACTCTGTCAATATATAACTTTCTAATATCTCTCCTTAATTATTTCACCTTAGTTAACCTTGAACTATATTACTCAATAAATAAATTAATATTTTCAATCTGCTTTATCTAGATATCTTCTTTATCTATAATAAAATAATAAATAACAAAGTACTCACAGAATGTTGACTTCTAACGTTTCCCTTCCAAATGGTCTGGTATCCATAATTAACATAAACGCACTATTTGATTTCACTACTTCAAACTTTGAAGCACTTATGATTAATTGCCTATATCACTGTATGACGTATTTAGCACTCTTTTTATCACTAATAACACTTATCACTTTTCTTTGTTTAAAGATGTCTTCTTAGTATAGGACTTCACTTTTCTTTTCTTCCTATTCCTTCACTTCTTTTAGTTGCCTTGTAAAACGACTTCTTTCTCTTCTTTTAGTGTTAACTGGATCCAAGTTTAGTTTCCACTTATCTTCATTATTAATTAAATCTTCATTCTTCTTTCCAAATATTATTCCTCTAATTGTTTTCGGGTTTTCTTAATTCGCTTGAATTAATTTAACTTGCGGCAATATTTAATTCTTCTTACTGGTTATAATTCACCTGCCGTTCCTTGGCTACGCATCCAATAAAGTTTCATTCAATTTTATTACAGTCTCATTACAGAATAATATCCTTTCTTCACACCCGCAATTCTTCTTAGAATCGTCTAGTGTCACTATGGAAAATTCTCCCGTTTCTCTCGATAATCAAATAGTCCACTGCAATCTTCCGAATCGAAATAATTTTAATTTTTCTTATTAATTAATCGATTCAAAATATGCGTAGGTATATTAATCTTCAATTATTCAAACTTAGAATAAATTGTTCTGACTGGACTCAAATAATACAGGCTTCCTAGTTTTCTCTTCTGGGCTTCACCTACTATTGAAATGTAATCTTCCTAATCGAATTTTATTACTTCTTTAAGTTCAAATTAATAGTTCTATAAATCCTCTCGATTAATTTGATTAATCTACTTCCTTCTGTTATAATTCTGCCACCACGTATTCGAAATTATCTTCACATAAAAACTTACTTAAAGTTCTATTAGTGCATTATCTTTTCCTTAACACTCGGGGATATTTCCACACCTCTGGGTCCCCATAATGGTTGCTCCCATTATCAACGGATTCACCGTTCAACTCTCTTGGTTGGAATCAACCTTCCATCTCCACGTCTCACACCTGACTGCAATCTCACTTGAGACAACGTGATCGACTCATTTGCATATTCATGCCATTGACTGATATTCATTTCAATAATAAAATAATAATAGATTACTTAAATTTCTTTTCAAGCATAACATAAAAAAATAAATTAATTTTTCCTTTTTACTCCAACTAATTTACTTTTATTTCAAGCCAAAAATAAAATTGAATATTCATACCAATTTTCTATTCTCTGTTTATCTTTTAACTTTTGAAAGAAGCTCAGGTTAACGTTTGGCCCATCCATAGACACATGAAGCAAGTTATTCAAGGAAAGAAGTACACCTTCAATGAATTTCTCTAACAAATCATTAGCTGTTGCTTGTCCTAAAACACGTTGTTTAAATACCTTGTTGAAACCTTCTGGAGATCCATTTGGAAACGCAGAGATATTTTGTTTAGTGATTCATCAAAACAAATCACAAAGTCTGTGCACTGTTTGAAATTATCCATTAAACACTCTTTGAAATATGGTGGTAGTTCAAGGTTTATTATTCAGTGGCCCAAAAGTAGGTTTACATTTAATTTTTAGTAAATTTTTCGTAAAGCAGACCTTTTATTTTATAAATTTCTTCATTCCCTATGCGATGGCAAACAATCTCAATGAAGAACAAAGAAAATGGATATTGGAGTAGTATTGGAAGTCTGAAAATGCCGAGAAAGTACGTACAGCATGGCAAGAAGCTTTTCACACACCTCCACCGTCACATGCCAAACAATTTATCGCATAAGGAAGAAATTTGATGAAACTGGTTCAGTGAGTAATGCACAGAAATCTGGACGTCCCTAGACTTCTGCTACTGAGAAAAATTAGATGTTAGTGGGCATGACATTTGTGAACAGTCCAAAGAAATCCACTCCTCGTGCGTCAGCAGAACTATCCATACATAGATCATTCCAACGCTTAATGCATAAATTGAAATTAAAACCTTACAAACCACGATTAGACCATGGTCTTTTGAATGACAACGCAGATCGCCGGTTGCAATCTTGCGAAATGATGCGTTAGCAATTTGTTTGAGAGCAATCAGACCATTTGGATAAGATTATCTGATGAGGCTTGCTTCAAATTATCTGGCCATATGAACAGGCATAACTGTGTACTGGGCTGATTTCGAACACCTGAGAGATTAAATAGTTGCTGTTTAATGCTTAAAACATGCTAAAATTTTGAAATCAATTGCCTACGTAGACATGATATTTAACTGTAAACCTACATTTGGGCCAACCTGTATTCGATGCCTTAGTTTTCCCTACAGCAAATCTGGAAGCTGTAGCACTATCAGGAAACAATTTGAAATGTTTCACTTATTTGTCCACAAGAGTTTAGAGATATTCTCTTGGATACTACTTCCATGACCCATATTATTTCAGAATTTGTGACGACATCTTTCACAACAAAAGTGTTTAAATCAACAGGTAGCATATCACTTTTAATCACAGAAATATTTGATTCATTAGGCTGAACCTTTTCTTCGCTCACCACATCTACATGTCCCGAGCTTGTTGATGATATAACTTTGCTATTAGAGAATGCATCATTTGACCGGAGACAAGACTGAGCTGAAACAGTTTTGCACAGATGTTTTGCAAATGCTTTAGCCCTTCTGCATGACTAGCGAGTGCCTGACGTCCCATGTTGCTGACTGAAAGTTTTAGAACCACACTTTACAAAACGCTGCTCCATTGTCTTCCTTCATTCTTGCTACCCAACCACAAAATTCAGGATTTAGTTTCTCATCCAGCCGCTGATCATTAAAAACACACCGTCTTGACATTGCTATGATTTTTCACTTTTGATTTGGTCTTAAAGTTTTTACTGTCTCTTTACTTTAATAATTTAACATGAATGTCCTATTCTTCGAAAGAAAAAAAAAT
>JAFIDM010000006.1:56837479-56851439 GCA_023159025.1 Thereuonema tuberculata
ATAACTAGTATTGGCTTTAAACTTCAAAATGTCTCTTTAACTTTAATTCAAAACCTTTGTAAAGAATTGACTTAATTCTTTGAAGAGCTTTTACTTTGAATTAATAACCCTTTTATTCTTCTTTAATAGTTATCCTTTTTTATCATTAAACGAAGTTCTTAACTTTCCGATTAAGTCTTGATTAATTATAATCTTTATCTCTTGATGAATCTTTGAACCTTACTGAATTTAAATCTTTGCTAAATCTTTAGCGTCTAGCTGTAGCAACTTGATTAACTTTAATTAACTTTAATTACTTGTACTTGATTAATCTGTAATCAACTTTAAATACTTGTACTTGATTAATCTTTAATCGACTTTAAACTTGTACTTGATTAATCTTTAACCAACTTTTAAATACTTGTACTTGATTAATCTTTAATCGACTTTAAACTTGTACTTGATTAATCTTTTAATCAACTTTAAACTTTGGATTAATCTTTAAATGCCATTTAAATCCCTTCACGAATATAGCCTTTTTTAGGATTCTTGCTAAATGTTGTTCCGTGGTATTAATATGAAAATAAATTAACTTACTTTATTTTCATCCTCGAAAAACCTTCATGATTGAAACGTCCTATGATATGCCTAATCTATTTATGCCGCGTTACCTAGCGACCGACGAATATCTCCTGGAAAATATTGCAAAGATAGATTAGTACATTTAGCCTTCTAAAAGTAGAAATTCCTATTTCACATTTCAATAAAACTCTTGTAACAAACTCGATGTGAAAATCCTTTTTCCTTCATCAAATGAAATGTGATATTTCCATCGCTGATCTCATAACTTAGAGAGAATAAGCGGTCATCCTAAAGCGTCTGTTCGTGGCAAAATCCGAACGTCTTCTCATCATGGCAGCGTCCATAACAATCACTTGAAAATTCGTCTGAGTCTGATACTTCGATTGTTGCTTCCAACAATTCGCTCGTGAACAAGATGCATCGCCTTCTGCTTTTGGCTTTTCGATTGTTGTTCAAACTGGATTTCTTTCGATGTGAGTATTCCTTGTGATAATTGCATTTTTTTAAATTATATTTTCACAACAACTACAAATTTTAAAAAATCTGTCCAGCCATACAGAATTTTCATACGAAATTTTTGCGGTTATGTTCTAATAGTGAGAACTAGAAACCAATGAGAAGCCATTTTATTTGAATGGACACCATAGTAATAACGAATTGGTTATCCTCCAGCTTTGCTCACAGTCGTAATTCTAAAAATTGATTATATAAGGTGTTGGAACCGTTCCACTGGAATATTGGCTCATGATAACAGAAGAACGGTGCTTAGTTGGTTCGTATTGGATGGTGGTGTTTCCTGGTTTGAAATGGATCTTTCGACCTCGTCCCACAAATGCGCGATTGGGTTGAAATCATATGGCTGAGCCAGTCAATGATTCAAGGAGAAATCAGTCATATTCACTGAACCGATCGGAGACCAATCGAGCAGGGTGCAGGGTGCATTGTCCTGCTGAAAGTGGCCATCTGCGTCAGAAAACACTGCAGAAATAAACGGGTGCTCCTGGTCGGCAACAATGTTGATGTAGCTCTTAGCATTAAGAGAGGTTTCCAAAGTTATTAGGGAACCATGTGTGCTCCAGGGAAACATTCTGCAGCCCATTATACCAGCGCCACCCGCTTGAGGGTTGTCACTTAGCAGACGGATTATCAAGTGAAGGGTTATCACTTGGTGCCATATTCTCATTGTGTCGCCAGAATGGTGGAGAAGGAAGCTAGACTTGTCAGACCAAGCGACCTTTTTCCACTCATCTAGTGTCCAATTGTGATGTTTCTGGTCCACAGCAGGCGTGCTTTCCTGTTTGATAGCAAAACCGCCTTTTCTGGTGCCCTGCTGTTAAAACCAATCACGGATAAGGTCCCTCGTGTTGTGCATTCGTATAAGCGTTTTGATGCATCTGTATTTTGCTGAGCTGCAATCTGTCGTGTTAGTGCAGCAGACGAGTCCTGCCAGTCGACTGTTACCTCTTTCACCACAAGCGTTTTCCGTCCACAATTACTTTTTAGTACTTGTTACTTGAAGATTTTTCGCCAAACTACCACTCTCTGTACACACGCGATACTGATGCACTAGAAAATCCAAGGAACTTCACAGTTTCCGAGATACTGGAACCAGCTCTTCACTCATTCCTCGTTCGAAGTCGTTTAAATCTTTGTGTTATCCATGTTCCGGCGAACTGCACTGATACACAGTTTTCTTGATACCAAGTATGCTTTTTTACGCTACTCGTTGCTGTTACATCACCATACGAAACTAACGGATCCGTCCAAGTTAGAGTCAGCGATGTCTCTAATGAGGTGGCTACTAAGTGTTAATGCGAACGAACTGATGTACAAGTGTTTATTTGTTCATAAATAAGCAATGTACTGAATTTAAGAAACTCGAACTCCCATTTAAATGTGATTCACATTCAAACTTTTTTTTTTCATCAGATTGTTATTTATTTTTTTCTACTTTGTTTCCATTTTAATTAAAAGGGAGATTTGCTTTAATAAATAAGTTATAGAAAAACTTGTTTCAAATTTTAAAACTAAAGAATCATTATATTTCAAATAAAAATTCTAATTATTCCAGCCTAATTATTCTTATTAATGAAAGGTGTGTCTTAGTTCCAGGCATTGCTGAATGCAATTACACACCTACGTAACAAAGAGCTGAGCGAATTTATAATCAAAATAAAGAAAATATTTGATCGTACTTTCAGTAATTTCTTCGTTAACATTTAATAATAGAAATCTTCTAACATTTGTAGAGAAGAAAAATCACAAACCAATATCAAATTATAGGAAAGTATTTGTCCATCAAAAGATGAACTGAAACGCTTTAATTGCTAGTATTTAGTTTCCCAGATTTTATATTTTTTCACTGTTAATTACCAAGTTCATTCTAAAAAATTGCTTCTTAGATCCTGAAATCAACTTCATCTCAAATGATGAATTTGTCACAAGTCACTAAATGTCTGGTCTTTTAATTCGCAAGTTGCAGAGTAAAATTTCAAGGAAGTGGATTTTTAATTTGGATTATCACAAAACATTCGAAATAATTTGCTGCAATTTCTTTTCAAGTTTAAATATTAAACATTACTTTGAATAAAGTATAAATATTACTTTGCTGTTGACATATCCGAGAAATATCAGCGTTTTTGATTGACGATATTAAATAAACAAACATGAAAATTTCAAAAACGGAACAAAACAAAACTTATCAGAAGAATAAATTTCTTAATACTAAAGTTTAATTTTCAATTAGTTCTTCCTTATATCTGTTAAAAACTAATTTCATAAATAGTTTTAATACTTTTTTTTTTTTTACAAAATGATAGATCTAAATTACTTTATAATTCTGCATACATTAGTTTACATAGAAATATATTATTCATATTCCAGTTCCTTTTTTTATAGCTGATTTTTGTAACTTCTTCTCTTATCATTTTCTCGACATAGAAGCACTTTGCAATGATTTCAGATTCAAATGTTTGTTCGACTCTAGTCCATAAAAAAAAGGATACTATATTTCAAAAATATCTTTGCTGCGGTTCTAAGTTATTAAGGGCTCATGGAAACGTATCGACTGTGTTTCATTTCCCAGGTCAAGTAGGGAAAATAAAACATTCTATTGGTAGATTATTTGTTTTAATATTACAATGTCTATGTTACTCATTCCAATGTTTTTTTTAATCTTAAATTTATGGTTTTTTTTAATTGTAGCTGCAATCAAGAAAATAAACTTCATTGTCAAATGTCATTTCAAAACATTAATATTTGTACTTTGGAAATTCCTATTCAAGAGGTTCAGAGTTTTGGTCTTATTTTTCAATTATTTGTCTATTTATCATTTTATTTCAGGTCTCAGTATTTTCTAATCTCATATTCTAATTAGCTATTTTGCAGATTGTTTCGAGGGACACCCCACGAGTACAATTCTTTATAATGAGAGAATGTTTATAATTGTTTTCTTTAATTAGAACCTGAAAAAATTAAAGGAAACAAAATCATTAAATTTAGAATTTTCGTTTCTTTTGATTAAACAGTAAAATAATTTATAAACAACCGTCGATCAGATCTTTCAGTTTTGTTTCATAATAGGATTAGAATTATTTTATTCAATTAAATGATTAGTTCCCATTTAGTCTATCTACAGTCCATATCTCTGGCTTTAATGGATCTAATAATGCTATTAATGCTTGCTTTGTTTCTTTTACATTATTGTAACAATGAATTTCAATTAATACTTTTCATTGTGGTAAGAACCTAAAAGGAAGAATGCTTATGTGAAATTAAGTACTAACTATCGAACAAATGTCTAGCAAAAATACTGACTAGAGAATTACCCTTTCGAATTTAAAGAACTGTAAAAAGGTAATATTCTTTTTCTTGTATTCTACAAATTAAGAAATAATAATTACATTTTCAAATAAATTTTCTCGAACAAATATCACAAGTATTAATCCGGGCCTCCCAAATCATCAGTCTCGGGCGAACCATTATTCCTATTTGCATATCATTAACATATCGGGCGATATGGGCAAAAATTTTCATACCTTATTTGTATACCTTAAAAGGTCAGGTGAATGAAGGGTGTAAGATCTGAATAAAGGATTGAAGATGTCTTTATTCGTAATTTACATAATTTAATGAAAAGAAGTTCTTTGAAAGTAGAGTTATTTGTGACGAAAGGGTTAAGTGGCTGTGTGATATATTAAGCTTCTTGAAATCACTTGTGGTTAAACCTTAATTTGCATAATTGTAAGAAAAAAAGTTGGTGACTATAGGGATGAAAGGGTTAAGAGATCGTGATGACGGGGAAAATAGTTTAATATTATACTAATTAAAAGAAACTTGATTTTTCATGATTTAGCTGCGGGAGAATTGTTGGTAATACTGTAACTGGAAGAAACATATAGTGAACCTTCATGAATTCATTTGGGGAAGGTGAAGGGTTTTTTTCTTTTTCTTTTCATTATTTGGTATCTTATCTTATATATTTGTTTGTTTATACTTCTTTTAACTTTGTATATTACACAAATTTACTTTATTGACAAATTTTTGTAATGATTATTTTTTCCTTATACTTATTTTAACTATTTTTTTTTGTCTCCATTTTAAGATAATAATGTTTTTAATTCTGCAATTATACACATCGACACAAAAAAAATTTTCAATTTTTTTTTTTTTTAACCAACAAAAAATAAAAAGTGATTCTATGATTAAAGATTTTAATTTCAGCAATTTTTTTCTTCTTCTTTCTCTTTGGTGGTGAGCAAATCTGGTTAGGAAGACAGAGTTCGCTGGTTTTCCAAAACCTCTTCGGTTCTTGGGTAAGTGATTTCGTCTTTGAAATATTTTCGAACTAGTTTACAAACCAACAGATCGTTTTTGTATTTATTTGATGCAAACAATTTTAGAAAGTCATGTTGAGAAAACCACAGCGAATTCAAATTTCAAGTGAAGACCTCTGTGGCGATGGAATTTTGCTTGGCGCAAAAATAAAATTTAGTTCAGGGGCGGCCCCCCCGGTATGGGATGCCAAACTTAGATCTAAATGTCAGGTAATTGTGTTAGTAATATATAATCTATATATAAATTTATATTTTTTTTTTATTTTACAATTTTGATTTTATTTACTATTTCTATAATTTGTTTTGTTCAGCAGTATTAATTACAATTAAATACTGCTTCAAAAAAAAAAAAAAACGAAATAAAGGTGTTGTATTGTAAGGTCATGTATTGTACCCTGAATAAACGGATACATTTTATAATATTGATAAATATAGTGTTCAGTTAAAAAAAATTATAAAATAAATGTAAAGTGATTGTTATCGAAATCAACCATCAAGCATTATAGAAATCAAGCATGAGAATTAGAAATCAAGATAATTATCGTAGAAAAATAATATGAAAAAAATGAAAAGGTGATGAATTCACTGGAAGCAGAAGCGGTATTACGTACACCTAAATTTTAAATAAGATTTCAAACAAATCGCACAAAAATATGCTAATGCATATCGGAGGAGGGAACGCCAAAAAGCCTCCTCGCCCGGATGACATTTATCTTGAGCCGGCTCTGCCAAAGGTGGAATGATATGTGGCGCTGTAATACTGTAGGGTCAATCCATATGAAGTCAACCAATGGTTGTTGCTGACTTATTTTATTTTATTTTTGATAGTACATTTTCTGTTTATATACATCTCTGGGAGTACAAAACGATTTTTTTTTTAATTTTATTATTATTACTTTGGCTTTTATCGGCCATTTTGTACATGAGGGTCGACCGTTTTTGGCGTTTTCAGAGGTTAGCGATAAGATAAATAACTTTTTTGTTTATTAAGATATCAACTTGAAATAAAAACCATCTTATTTAAATGAAACCATCTACAAATCATCTTATGACCAAAAATGTGTTAAGTTATTAGGAAATAACCTTAAATTTAACTAGAAAAATGTGTTTTCGATTAATGAATAAATTGGAGATTTAGGGAATTTTTTTTCCAAGACGGGATTAAAACACAACTTTAATGTTTTTTCCCCTTAAAAATATAATAGAGGACAAGACTTAAAAAAAATGTCATACCTTTTAAATGCCACCTTTAGGTTTTACAGACCTTCAAATATCGCAATTGGTTCAAAATTGTCGATTTTCAAACAGGCATATCTCCAATAGGGGCTGAATCAAAAACTCTGAAATTTTCCAAAAATACTCTTCTAGTATATGATAATAACCACATGAATTTCATCATTGTTTTAATCAGAAGTATTGTTTTTAATTAAAGAAAAAAGCAAAAATACACAGTACGACGCACATTTTACTTAGACTCCAAAATTGTTAAAACACTTTAAAAACGCATCTAATAAATAATTAATAAAATGAACATTTTTTTTTTACTAAAGGAGCATTTTTCTTATATATCTTCAGTCAAATGTTCTTGAAAGCAGTGCACAGTCGCCATACTATGGTCCAAACAGTGACTTATAGCAGAAAGGCTTCTGTGGCTCTTTTCACCATTATGGAAGGGTGCAAGATAACTTGACGTTTACTCGTATGGTAGCTCTGGATTTCAATTAAAGATTACACATTTTGAGTACAGATAGGCCTAGAATAGGATAGTTTATTAGGTGTGTTTTTTTAAGTCTTTTAACACTAGGAGTCTGCGTCAATGTGCGTCGTACTGTGTATTTTTGCTTTTTTCTTTGCTGTGTATTTTTGGCTTCTTTTCTGCCTTATTTTCTTAAAAAAAATACTTCTGATTAAAACACAACGATGAAATTTCATGTGGTTATTACCAGATACCAGAAGAGTATTTTTGGAAAATTTTTGGATTTTTTGATTCAGCCCTTATTGGAAATATGCCTGTTTGAAAATCGGCAATTTTGAACAAATTGTGATATTTGAAGGTCTGTAAAACCTAAAGGTGGCATTTAAAAGGCATCAAATTTTTTTTAAGTCTTGTCCTCTATTATATTTTTAAGGGGAAAAAACATTAAAGTTGTGTTTTAATCCCTCCTTGGAAAAAAAATTCCCTAAATCTTCAATTTATTCTAATCGAAAACATATTTTTGTAGTTAAATTTAAGGATATTTCCTTATAACTTAACACATTTTTGGTCATAACATGATCTGTAGATGGTTTCATTTGAAATAAGATGGTTTTTATTTCAACTTGAATCTTAATAAACAAAAAAGTTATTTAACTTATCGCTAACCTCTGAAAACTCCAAAAACGGTCTACTTTCATAAACAAAATGGCCGGTGAAAGCCAAAGTAGTAATAATAAAATTTTTTAAAAAAATCGTTTTTTACTCCCAGATATGTATGCAAACAGAAAATCTACTGTCAAAAATAAAATAAAATATGCCAGCAACAAATTATTTTTTTGTAGGTTGATTTAGTGGATAATGCAAATGACAAATGCACATGACATGACAAGTGATTGAAAACTACTGTAAATTCTAACAGATGAGGAGTGCATCACTTCATTGCACAATGACAATGTTACTGAAGGATCTCGCACTTCTTGTAGAGCTGTTTTTATCAAAATAATAGCTGTTACTTAATATGATTTCGAAAGCTTAGGAAGTAAAGGGGCTAAAAACTGGCGAAAACTAATCCAGAAAGTTGAAGAGACAGGTTATTTTAAGTAACAATGCCTTGTATTTATTACTTTTATATCGATCTTTCTTGGATATTTTAGCAGAAAGGAGATCAATTCTTTTTAGTTGCTTGACTTTATTACTTTAATAAACTGCTGTATATTGATCGAATACTTAAATAATGCATAGCAGAATTAACTACGAGTTCTTTCGTATTAATTTTTATGGTTGTCATATATTGATTGTTCCATGAGAAAGTGAGTTTATTTCATTAATTGTATATCAGTCTACATAAGAAGACCACAAATTTCAATTTTCAATTCTATTCTTATCGCATTATCTCATATCATTACCTGAAAAGAAATTCAAGCGGAATTTCCTGTTCTACAGGTAAGAAAAACTGCATTATCATGAGAAAGGGAGTAAATCCATTTTATTGATTTCATTAAAACCAAATTTTCTTTCAGAATTCTTATTTCATCGCAACGCATTTTATGGTTTTAAACAGTTTTAATTGTTTCTCAAATGCTAAACACAATTTAAATTATTAAAATTTAATGTGGAATCAATATAAATTATGTAATATGATTTCATGACCCTGAAAGCTAAAATACTTACAAATAGTTAAATGTTGCAAGTAGTTAAAGTATCCACTATAGATAGGCTGTAGGGGTGCGGATGTAAAGGCAATCAGTGTTTCATGATCAACGGAGGTCTGCGATCAGGCCAATGACCGCCCAATGGTTGTCATGCAATCTTTCTTATATTGGAGAAATAGTTAGGCGAATAAAGATTGGTTAAAAGAACACAGGAAATTCTTACTTTAAGCTTGAGTAACGAAATCAGAAATTGCTGAACACCATCCATTGTATAGGGTGACCGAGAAGTTCCCGAACCCCTATTATAATGTTATTATATTCAAATTATGGTGGGTATTTAGATTGTGGTGCTTCTCTTTATACGATCTGTTTAACACTTGAATATTCACAATATGGCCAAAAGTATCCGGACACCCAAAAGTATTCGAAAACCCTCCTCAAACACATAGTAATATAATGTCGGACCCCCTTTTGCATCCATGACAGCCTGTACACGTCTGGCAAGACTTTGCACCAGGTTTTGATAGGTGGTCGCAGGATCTGACTTCCAGGCGTTCATGACAGCTGAAGTAAGTCTGGCCATGGAAGATGAGCGATGTGGGTGGGCACGTAATACGCTTTTTATTTCGACCCCCGAATGTTCAGCGGGGTTGAAATCGGAACAATGAAGTTGTGGAACACCCATGTGTCAAACCACGACCGCTGAACCTTGGAAGTTTGTATGGGACAGTTATCCTGCTGGAAGAGAAATGGGTCTTCCCCAAACTGTAGCCACAGAGTTGGGAAGGCGGCGTTGTCTAAAATGTCCCGCAAAATCGCAGAGTTCATATTGCCCATCGCAGTACCTAAGGAACCCAGGCTCAACCAGGAAAAACTTCGACACACCATTATGCTGTCATAATTAGCACAATGCATTTGCCGGACATCCGCCAAATCCACATACGTCCAACGGACTGTCAGATCTTGAAGGTAGGTTCATCACTCCACAGAATGTACAGTATCACCGTTATTCCACTCCTCCATAGTCCAATGGTGGTGAGCTCTGCAACATTGCAACCGACGCTTCGCATTGACGGCGGAGATGTTCGGCTTGTGAGCGGCCGCACGGCCGTGGAAACCCAAGTAGTTTAGCTCTCGGCGAATACTTCTGCTGCTAGAACAACGACCGAAGCATGTTGGAACTCCGTCGTCATCACTAGCAACGGAGACTTGCGATTTTGCTTCCCTACTCTCTTCAGGATTTGACACTTGCGGTCAGTCAGTTTTCTCGTTCTAGCATTTCGTGCAGCTGTCGTTTCACTGCCTCAACGTCTCAATTTTACAGTTACATCACTCACAGTTGATTTCCACAAGTGCAGCATGTCAGCAATTTCACGAACCGATTTTCTACACCGGTGACATCAGATTATCACGCCACGTTTGAAGTTATTGAGCTTGCCTGACTTACTCATTTTATTGGGATTGCAGAATTACGACCACCCGAGCCCTCACAACGTTTTTATAACGTACGATGACGCATCACACCTCCTGATTTGCCCGATGCACTTCGTCCGAAGGGGATCCGGATACTTTTGGCCATAATGTGTATCTTTATCGTTTCTGTTGAAGATTTTAAGAATTATTTGCCTAATTTTATTCTGTTGCTTATTGTTGCATTATCTATGGAGTACTTCAGTCTTATCATCTGAATCTTGAATTTGCAATTTTCTGCTAAATTAGTTATACCTCTGGTAATATTTCATCTTTCGTCCACACCAATAACTTCAATATTATTTCAACTTAGTTGTAATTCAATAATTGTTACACCATCCCGCAATTGTATTATTTTTTAATATTTACTTTTATTACTTCTGTTCTCACGGCAAAAGGCAGGTGATAGAATTGCCAATGAATATTTTTTAAAGGTATAAATATTTTAAATAAATAGCTGATTTCAGCTACTGAAGAAGTTTCCATTTGATCTACTGAAAAATCTCGAATGAAAAAAAGCTTTCGGATAAAGAAGCATGTTTTTGAAAGAGCAATGAAATCTATTTGGCACCTTGGCCCATCAATGGACATTTATATTATGACATGTTACTAAATTTCGTCATTCCAAAGCTGTAACAACGTGAGTGCTTCCAAGATGATATTTTCATGCAAGATGAGATATTATTACAGGTTCTTTGTAAAAATTACTATGGCATTTTATGGGATTTCCTTCAAGGATTCAGGCAACCATTGACTGTTCGAACACTGTGATTCAAATCACATATCCAACGGAGAATCCAACAATGGATATATTGTTGCGCGCTGTTCAAACAACTTCGAGTAGTTGTGCGCTGTTCAAACAACTGTTGCTCCTTCCTTATCAGCAACCAAGATTGAATCAAGTTGTGACATCTCCAATCAATTTTGCCGAACCTCATTACTTCAGTAATGAACACGCTCTTATCTCTTTCCATGGATCGTCCGAGTCATTCAGTGAGGTCAACTATTGACGATGAGCAGTTGAAACACTGTTAGATACGGAATTACACCCTTCTCAAAGCTATCGAATTTTACAGCTTCTAAAACAGGATACCGCAATATTTGAGCCACCAAATCCCGCAGCAAAATCCAAAGGAGCTCCAGAAGTCCAACGACCGGCAAATTAGGCCAATTAAACAGAAGCCCTACAGAGTCTTGCACAAGCAGCGAAAAACCATATATCAAAACTACATTCTTGCATCACTAGAAACTTATATGGGTTAACGGCTCCATTAATTTCCAGTCTCGCTATGCATTCCTCTATGACAAACATCTAATTTCCATTGATGCCTCGGAGAACAGGTGAATTGATTTGTGTTATTATTTTGCAATCTTCTTTTTCTAAATGTCTCTGAAATTAAACTCACTGCAGCGCCGGAATCTACATGTGCTTGCATCGATTGGTCAATATGTGACTGCGCATTGCACGTAATTCTACACCAATCACAATTTTACAACTTTTAACCAATACCGACGGCCAGCATCTCTACGTTGAATTCTATATCCCTGTATAAAACTTATTTGACTTTAATTACTGTATCAGCTGGTTATCAGTTGACATGCAAACATGCTGACATGCTAGTTATCAGCTATAACTGGTTATCAGCTCACTATACAGTAATTAAAGTCAAATAAGAAAGAAGAAAAGAAGAAAAAAAGAAAAAAGAAATAAGAAAATTTAAATGGTTTTAATTTTCCAATTAATTTATTACTTTGATATGGTTTTATACAAGGATATAAAATTCGACGTAGGGATGCCGGCCGTCGATATTGGTTAAAAATTGTAAAATTCTGATTGGTATAGAATTATGTGCAATGGGCAGCCTCAATTTTAATATGTGGATGTAATTTTTATTATTTTTTTATATAAATGAGAGTATTAATATAATTATTACACTTGACAAAGTTAGATGGACATACTGTCGAAATTAATTGTGTTTTAATGTTTTTAATATATGTTTTTTAAATTTTTAATTGTGTGCGCATTTTTATTCAAAACAGTTTTAACCACACATGAAACACCATTACGATCTTTCTTTGCATGTTTTCAGCTGTCATAGAGTGTGATGAATGTTGCCATAAACTACTGCTGGAATGTCTGCCACATTGTAATTACTGCCTATATTTTCTCAGAATTTTGTAAAATTCTGATTGGTGTAGAATTATGCACAATGCGCAGCCTCAATTTTAATATGTGGATGTAATTTTTATTATTTTTTATATAAATGAGAGTATTAATATAATTATTACACTTGACAAAGATAGATGGACATACTGTCGAAATTAAATGTGTTTTAATGTTTTTAATATATGTTTTTTAAATTTTTAATTGTGTGCGCAATATCGACGGCCGGCATCCCTACGTCGAATTTTATATCCTTGTATAAAACCATATCAAAGTAATAAATTAATTTTCTATTTTTTCACATTGGAACAAGTGAACAACTTTAATTACTTAGGGTGTACTATAAGTGGTGATATGAACTGCTGCCAAGAAGTCAAGAGGAGGATAGCAATAGCAAAGGAGGCTTTTAATAGGAAAAGGAGCATCTTCTGCGGATCTCTGGAAAAAGAACTAAGGAAGAGACTAGTGAAGTGTTTTGTGTGGACTGTGGCATTGTATGGGGCGGAAACTTGGACATTACGACGCAGTGAAGAGAAACGACTAGAAGCATTTGAATAGTGGATATGGAGAAGAATGGAGCATGCGAAATGGACAGACAAAATAAGAAATGAAGCTGTGCTAGAAAGAGTGGGTGAAGAAAGAACAACGCTGAAACTGATCAGGAAGAGAAAAAGAAACTGTTTGGGTCACTGGCTGAGAAGAAACTCCCTAATGAAGGATGCACTGGAAGGAATGGTGAACGGTAAAAAAGTTCGAGGCAGAAGAAGATTTCAGATGATCGACAACATTAGGGTAAATGGATCTTATGTGGAGACGAAGAGGAAGGCAGAAAATAGGAAAGATTGGAGAATGCTGGGTTTGCAGTGAAGGACCTGTCCTTGGCAGAGAACTTTGTATTTATGTATATATTTTCTCAAACCATTTATTCTAGCGAGAAGTACACATTGGTGAGTTGCACCGCTTTGTCCCATCTGTTGAATTTTGCTACTCGAATATAGTCTCCAAGTCATCTGCATAGATTCTGATTAGCATGGGCACAGAAAATTGTCGGCTCACTAAATCGGTGTGTGGTGAATGGAGTTGCTATTGCATAGGTTGTTGTTGAATTGTCCGTCATGACATCCAATGAGTATGTCATAAAATTCATTTCATTTAAAATGCATTCATTTATCATAAGAAAACAAATTCGAATTTCGTTATGTTTAGCAGCAACAATTGAAACACAGGGTTATTCTAAATGATGGACCCAATTTCATTAATTTGTATTTAATGAATTTTAAATTCGACATGAACAATCAACCAACTAATAGAAAGAGGAAGTAACAAAGTTTTTTAACACAGGTTATAAATGTTCAATGTGCCCCCCCCCCCACTTCTGCTGCACGGCAAACATATAAGCGGTAGTTGCTTATTCGCGTTTGGGATGTATATGGCTACCGCTTCGATGTTTGCCATGCAGCAGAGGGGGACACATTGAACATTTATAACCTGTTTTAAAAAACTTTGAAACTTTCTCTTTTTATTAGCATGTTGATTGTTCAATGTGTCCCCCTCTGCTGCACGGCAAACATGGAAGCTGCAG
>JAFIDM010000006.1:56861275-56884308 GCA_023159025.1 Thereuonema tuberculata
TTTAAAAAAAACACCAGGATCCAAAAAAAAAAAAAAAAAAGAGTATTAAGGGAATATGAACCTAATTAAATTATGTCGAATGAAATAAACTTAATGACAAAAAAAATACAAATAGTCCTAATATATTTAATATACAACTACAAATAAATATATTTAATATTACAAAATAAAATAAAAAAATTCGCAATATTGAGTACAAATAATGAGAACTTGTTCCCTTCAAAAAAGTTCTATGTCAGATAAAGGACTTGAAACATTGATTAATTTCGTAAATGAAGGCTTCAGTGTCAAGCTCCATTCTAAAGTCGCCGCTACTCAAGTCGCGTTGTGTGACAGGCTGTATAGAAAACAGTGGATGACAGTGTAGTCGCGACTTAAAAGTCGCTCGCAGAGTCGCCGGTGGTCGACTCTCCCCTCTAAATCGCGCGCGATTTGGTGAAAGTCGCGACTACGTGTGACCACTCCAACTGAAATCTATGTTCTCACTGAATCGTGCGACTCGAATCGCGCGACTGAAATCGCCTCGTGTGTCAGGGCTCTAAGTGCTTTTATGGACGACACACAAAGACAACTAGCCGTGAAGCCTGTTGTTTCCGATATTAAAAGCCGATTCCCCTCTCCCCCTGTTATACATTGCATCAGAGTCCTGCTTCAATAGGGGGAAAACAAAAGGAAAGGCCACCTGAGATTACTTAAGTGATGCCACCCCTTCTTGACCAGAGGCGACGGCGGGGACCAACACCTCGCTCCTTGGGAGGAAAAGAGAAAAACAACGGATAGAATTCGAATGAGAGTGACAGCGAGTAGATCCACAGCCCTGTGCGATCTCCCTTGCTTCTTTGAGTCATCTCGCCCTTCAGATCACTGAGTTCCCGATCAGAGGTCGAAATAATCTCCGAATACCGGGATACTTCGTGCCCTCCTACATTCCCGCCGACTCTCAGATTCTCCGACAAGAAATCGAGCGGACCATCCCGAGCAGCCGCTCGTCTCCTGTTCTTCAGAGCCGGCAGATGAGCACAAGGTCAACGTCGGCATCGAAGACCCCTCCGCCGGACACCGCAGATCATCCCGATTCCTCGCCTTACCTGTGCGTTACTGAAGCCCGGCACTGTGATCCATCCCGTTCTCTTTATTTGTACTCCCTCTCCGTCCCTCCCCTTTAGTTTCAATAAAGCCCTAATTTCATACCACGAAGTCTGTGGCTACTCTCTTTGAGAAGGTGTGGGCCACTGATATTTCCTCTTAGGCTAGCTTTCCACTTTTCCTTCCAAACCAATATCCTCACTCCCTTGTCCCCTTTCACATCTCACCCTTTTATCCCGTGATCGTGGCTTGTTAGGGAGAGCACTCAATGGCTTGCGCCTAAAGCATCACGTGACATATTAACACTTTTTCTTTTCGCTTTTGTTAATAGTTCAGTAACACTGAAGTAAATGTTGTATCGAAATGCTGGATTTTTTTTCCAATAAGTACCTGTTGGAAAGTTATTTAAGTTAGATTTTTTCGAAATTGTTTAGAAAACTAATTTCCTAATTAAAATAATATTGCCTTAATAACTAATCATATTCAACATATTAGATTTTGAAAACTAAATATTTGAAGTTTTTCTCAGAATTCTAATGATTATTTCCTATTAACTAAATTTCGTTTTTCACTTCAATCAATATTGTATTTATTGTTCATTGCCATTATATCTACTTTTTATATTTTCAGTTAAAATTCGATATTTTGAGTTAAAACCTTATAGGTGAAAATTTAAAATATCACAATTATATCCAATGTAAACTGCGGAAATATAAAAACGCTGACAATATGAATGAAGAAAATGAACTGAAAATGTTTGACAGTAATGTTAGAGTAATTGATCTAGCATTGATTAGTGAAATATTTCAGTGCACGAATTCTGTAGCTGGCAATGAGGCATTTACTTATTTATAACAATTTTCGATATGTCATTGCTAATCATTTTCAACATCTGTAATTTACTTACTTTTTAAGTACAAAATCTCCCCTATTTTGAGATGTGATAAATGCAAACGGATCTGTCTTAAGCGTTCTCTTAAAGCTTTCAGAGATGGGAAGCGTGGAATAAATTCTGAACTTATTACAACCTACAACAGTCTAGGCGTTAAAAATACTGAACACTTGAATTTATTAATAATAATAATAATATTAATTATAGTTATTATGAAAGTAAATTCGGCAGGACACATATGACTATAAAACATTTATAGATATTAAAATTTACATGAGAATTACCTGTTTCATCTTGATTCATCGTTCTGTGGTCCACATCCAGATGTCGCTTCGGTCGACCCATGTCTTCGTGCCTCACTCATTAGTTGAAGACATCCCTATACAGTGGAACCCCGCTATTCGTACACAATCCGTTCCAGGAGGCAGTTCGAATGGCGATTTGTACTAATGGCGATTTGTACTAATGGCGAATCATTTTTTCACATAAGATATAATGTAAATTGGATTAATCCGTTCCAGAACCCAGAGATGATTGCTTATTTAAACCTTTGTAATAATACTTTAAGCGTAAAATACATAAAAACTATGAAAACAATAAATATATAGGCCTCTCTTATTATATCCTTCTTTTTCAGTTTAGACGATATGGTTGATTTCGCCATGCCATACTGAGTTGCCAGGCCACAGACACGAGTTCCACTTTCAAACTTCGCAATGTGTTCTTTTATCAATTCAATTGTCGTTCTCACTGCTTTCCTTTTAGGCTTAGTTGAATCAGTAATTTTTGGGGGGATCTTTTTTGGACCCATGGCTGCACTATTTTCAATAAAAATAGCAAAAAATAACACTAAAAATATCACAAAGTTTCATGAAGCTTGCGTGGATGATGCCTAGCGTACGGAAGTTAGCACGAGACTGAACTGAAGCGACCGCATGGGGCGGCCAGTAACAAGGTCACGCTTGACCGAATCGCGAGCAAGCGTACGAATGGCGAGTTCAATTTTTACTTGAAAAAGTTGGTCGAATAACGAGTTGTACGAATAACGAGGCGGACGAATGGCGGTGTTCCACTGTATTCCCTTATTGATTGTCATTATTTTTTGTAACTCGTCAAAGTCTTGCTGGTTCAAGACGAAACCGGTAGATCTCATGTAAATTTTAATATGTATAAATATATAAATATTCATGTGTGTCCTGCCGAATTTTACTTTGTTTTATATACACACGTTAAAATTTTTGATTAACTTATAATTGTTACGATAAGTAATATTTGTTATATTATGTAAAAACTTACTAATTTAAGTAAGTTTAAATATTAAACTTAGATAAAGAGAAAAATTATCATTTGTCCTTCTTGTAAAACGATAATTTACAAATCTTTTATTAGCGCAGCGTTCTCTGAATGAATAATGAAAACAATGAATATATAACAATATTAAAAGAAGAAGTTAAATGTTAAATCAAAATCGATATTCAAATTTATTGAAAGTAAATAGGATAATCTGGATATCTCAGCTTCAGACAAAATATTGTAATGATTGTTTCGGTCTCTGGTTTGTGAAATGAAGAGTAGACTGAAGCTAGTGGGAGTTCTAATGGAATCTGAACTGGATCTGTTTATTCATGGGAAATCAGGAGTTTAAATAAACTAGGTACAGGAGCTGTGATTGATTGGCGTGCTTTACAATTGATTGGGAGATTTAAATAACATGTGATCTTCAACAGCTTTAAATTATGACAAATCAGGGAAAAGCACAGCGACTGGGAAAATTTGAAAATAAACAGAATTAACGGTTAATTTCAATATACAGTGGAATGAATGTTGATTAATCAGAACACAAAGAATATATATAAGAATAAATGGAATAAAAAAGGATAAATAGAACTATAATACAAATACAACTATAAAAGTCATTACAAATATACCCTATCCAAGATTTTTCGTCCCCGAAAATTATATACAATGAATACATGATAATAATAAACAACAATGATGATGATTAAAAAAAATGATATATGGCCATATGAAAAAAAAAAATACTGAGCTCACGGAAAAAAAAAATTATTTACAACTATTCACAACAACAACTATTTACATAATGGAAATTCAGATGTAACATCAGATCCAGTTATTGTCCGAAGCACTCAGCGAGAAAACAAAACTTTCCTCCAATTGTTCATTAAAAGTTCAATAAATGTTCATAAGTTCACTATAAATGTCATTAAAAGTTGATTATCACTATATTAGTCCTTGGTTAGTCCTTATTGCTCTGGGATCAGGTTATGGTCAGGACTACATCTAAGGTAATTCCATCATAAGGTAATTCCATCAGGTACAGGGAGTGGGATGTTCTGTGTCTCTGGCATCAGAGATTTTCGCGTCGTAGTTTCTGTATTATCAGCAGCAAGGTAGGAGGGCGATATGGATCACTTCGGAATGAGGGTGGGAGATCGTACAACTGGCAGCAGGGATCACTTCATAGGTCACTGGTGATACCTGGCGGAACATTCGGAATGGTTCATACCTTGATTGGAGTAGCTTCTCGGCCAAGGCGACTCGACGGGTAGGGATATGTACCCGTACGAGATCAGCAAGACGAAAAACTAGTGTTCTGTGCTCTGTATTATAACGGCACTTGTTGGTATGTTGGACATCTCTGATATTTATCTGGGCCAGCTGATGCGCTTCGTCTAGTGATGCTTTAAGAAGGGCAGGATACTCCTGTTGTGGCTCAAGTTGTGTTAGCAGTAAGGTGTCGATCATTGTAATGTCCTCCACGAAAAATTTCGCTTCTTTTGATGCGGTGCCATTCGGCATGGCTCTGGTGTCTGCATACTTGGTGAAGTGAGCCACTGCAATCATGGTCCATCGTTTGCCAGCGGTAGAATTTATGAAGTGGCCTAATAACTCTATCCCTACTTTGTAAAATGGTGTTTCTGCAACAGATAAGGGCTGGAGGTTGCCAGGTATAAGTTGCGATGGACTCTTCCTCAATTGTCAGGTGAGACATCGGGTGATGAAACGACATACAACGTTGCTTCGTCCTGGTGAAAAATACTTTGGCGGATTCGAGCGATCGATTCGAGTAATCATCACTGTACTAAAGTGGGCAGCCGTCGGATCAGAGTGAAAAACATCGATAATAGTTCGGCGGAAGTAGCTTGGAATCAAAAGTAGTAGCGGGTTGGAGGTTGGTTCATAACTTCTTTTGTATACGATGTCATCTTTCAATTCGTATCCGTGTTTGTCGGGTTGTTGTGATGCTTGAAGTGCTTCGATGTGCCTCTGAAGAGTAGGATCTCGGCGTTGTTCTACTGCGATGTCAATTGATTCATCCAGAGACTGAATTGCATTAATGGAGTTTGGTTCTTGCTTGGTTGGTTGAACAGGATATCTCGATAGACAATCTGCATCAAAATGTTTGACTCCGGATTTGTAGATAATGTCTATATTGTACTCTTGTAATTGCAAAAACCATCTCGCTAATCTGCTAGTGGGATCGTTGAGATTGACTAGCCAACATAATGCATGGTGATCAGTAACTACTGTGAACTCATGTCCGTACAGATATGGTCGGAACTTGGAAACTGCCCATACAACTGCCAAGCATTACTTGTGTGTAGTAGCATGATTTTCCTCGAGGTTTCTCAATGTTCTGCTTGCATAAGCTATTGCATGTTTTCCTTCTATAATTTGCACTAATACGGCTCCGATTCCATAATTTGAAGCATCTGTGTGGAGTTGAATAGGGGCTGACTCATCGAAATGTGCGAGGGGTTGTTTGGTGACAAGGACTTTCTTCAGTGTGTCAAATGCTCGTTGATGTTCCTCTCTCCATGTGAATGGCTGCGTTTTCTTCATAAGGACGGATAATGGTCGGGCGATAGTGGCAAAGTTGGGAATGAACCTTCGATAGTATGAACATAATCCATAAAAACTCCTTACTTGCTTCTGATTGACGGGCGGAGGGAAGTTGTTGATTATGGCGATGGTAACTGGATTCGACGAATTCCATTTTGGCTTATTATGTGACCCAGGATCGTAACTGCACGAGAGGCAAAGGTGTACTTCTATGGATTTAGCTTCAGATTGGCGGTGTTAAGGCATCTTAAGACGGTGTCAAGTTGTTGTAAGTGCTCCTCGAAGTCATGTGAATAGAATAGATGATGATGTCCCTTTAATCCCTGGAGTGTTGTCTACTAAACGTTCAAATGTAGCCTAACGTTCAAATATAGTTCAAATGTAGTCCAAAAGGCATTACAATGAACTCATACAGTCCGTCAGGTGTCACAAAAGTTCTCTTTTCACGATCTTTCTCGTCAACTTTGATCTGCCAATATCCAGTTCAAAGATCTATAGTTGAGAAGTATGTTAAATGAGCAAATGAATCCAAAATCGAATCCAATTTTGGGAGTGGGTAGACATCTCGTTTTGCAAGAGCATTTAACTTCTTATAATCCACACACAATCTTCAGGTTCCATCCTTCTTTTTCACTAATATGACAGTTGTACTTCATGAGCTATGTGATGGCTGAATAACACCTTGGTGCAACATTCGTGTAACTTCGTGTTGGATTATTTTTCGCTCTTTGTTCGAAACTGTATGGCTTCTGTTTTATTGGCTTGCTATCACTGGTGTCATGTGCGTGGTTCGGAGCTTCTTGGGGTATTGTTGCAGGATTTGGTGGTTCAAATACAGTCCTTTTTTTTTAGAAGCTGTAAAATTTGATCACTTTGTGATGAATGCAATTCTCTATCCAAAAGGTTGTTTAACAGCTGATCGTTCACAGTTGGCTTCACTGAATTGCTCGAGTGTTCAGCGGAGAGAAACATGAGCATGGTTATCACTGATGTTCCGAAACTCGGAGAGATTGATTGGACAGTCGCAATTTTGGATTTGGCGGCAGTTGTCGATGAGAATCTGCTTGTGTTAGTTATCCAAACTTGAGTAATTTTATCCTCCAAATTGCACACTGTTGCTGAGATACGACAATAATGGGATAAGCATTGTTTCTGTAGTTGTTCTACAATAATCAGTCCATTGATGAAAGTGTCAGAACTTGCTGCAAATCTAACTGCTGACAAGGGGGGAAGAATGGTCGTTTCAACAGTGCACAAATAGTGGGAAGCCATTGCCTGGTTGTCCGTTGGACTTTTCAGATGAAGAACATCGTTTGAACAGTCAATGATTGCTTTTGTGAATTTTAGGAAATCCCATCCTAGGATAACATCGAAACTAGTCTTCAGCTACCAGAAATTCGAAGGGTATGACGGTTCCATTAAATCGAAGCCTGCCGGAAGTTTTGCCTAAGACGAGTAGCTCCTTCCCCGTTACACCTCAGAGCGCAGATAAGTTCATAGGGGTATTTACTTTAAACCATTTCTTTGAAATGTTTCTGGAATTAAGTTTACTGTAGCACCAGAATCCACAAGAGCTTGGGTCGGTTGTTCATCGAAATACAGGGTGATAATATTATTGTTCAGGTCAGTTGTAGCATTTGCAACAAATCTGCCATCGCCAGTTGTCGCTCGGCTCAGTTTTCCGAAACTAAGGGTAACATGGTACGGCTCTTTTGTAGTTCCGAGGCTTATATAAAGTCTGTTTATGTCCCAGTCGGTACGGTGTTGGACAGTGTCTGCCATTCGCCGGTGATGTTGTTCTGCTGCGACGGGCCTGCGTAAACGTGTGGTTGACAGTTTCTCTGAAGACAGGGGCATCATACACTGGTCGGTAGTGTTGTCTTTGGCGGGGTTGGTATTGGTAGTGAGGGGATGGTCGCTCGGCATTTTGACGAGTACGGCAATGCTTGATCACATGCCCAACTTGGATAGTAGATACAAATGGATTTGTCCTGGGCTATCCACCATTACTCTAGTCGGCGACGGGGTTGGCATTGAGTTTGACGGTGTTGCTGGCCTCTCTGCTGGTCAGAAGTTGCATAGCTGCAGGGAGAGTTTGTCTCGTCTGTGGTGAACAATAAAGGTTAATGCGATGACTGGAACCATCAGCTATTGTTTTTCAATTTGGAGGGCGGCGATTTGTTGCTGTAGTTGTGTGATCGCATCATTTCGTGATCATTAGGAAGTCAAGCACATTAGGAAGAAAACACATTAGGAAGTCAAGCATCTTACTTTCAAGCGGTTTTGGTGTTGGCCAGTCTGTTTTGGCACATTCTTTCAATTCGTCTGCACTCCTCCAGTAATGCGGCTGTATTGTCGGCTCTAATCGCCAATAGTAGAGAGTAAACATCCTCGGCAACCCCTTTCATCAGGTATTGAAGCTTTTCAGCGTCCGTCCTATTGGTATTTGTTGCTCTACACGGGTCGAAAACGTCTTGGGTGTACTGCTCGCACGTTTCAGTAGCGGTTTGCGCCCTCTGCTCAACTTTTTCTTGGTGTGTTTCGAACGTCGTATGGTGTGATGAACGTTGCAGTGAATTGTTATTGAAACACTGGCCAGCTTGTGATTGATAATTCATTGTTTTCGAACCATTTCCTTTAGCTGCCAGCTAGGGAAAATTAAACGTTCATCAATTGCGCTGCCTCGTCCCGTGCGTTGAATCTAGCGATTCGGTGAAAATCTTTTAACCATCTGCAGGGGTATTCGTCCGAACGGGCATAGAAAATGGTGGGTTTCCTAAATCGGTGGGTTGTGACTGGAGTAGCTGCTATGGTGGCATAGGTTGTAGTTGAAATATCGGGCACGTATCTACATGTGGGAGACCACTTAAGTTATGGCTCTGTCGGCGGCAGGAGGCTCATTTTCCGGGTGGGCTGGGAATGGTGACAGTTTGGTAAAGGGATAAAGCAAGGTTTCGGCACTAAATTGTGGTGATTGTTTCGGTCTCTGGTTCGTGAAATGAAGAGTAGACTGAAACTAGTGGGAGTTCTAATGGGATTCGAATTGAATCTGTTTATTCATGGGAAATCAAGAGTTTAAATGAACTTATGTACAGGGCTGCTATTGGTTAGCGTGCTTTACAATTGATTGGGAGATTTAAATAACATGTGATCTTCAACTGAAATTCAGGGAAAAGCAAGTCAACGGGTAAAATTAAAATAAATAAACACAATGAAAATAAACACAATTAACGGTTAATTTGAATGTATAATGGATTGAATGTTGATTGATCAGAACACAGAGAAAATATATAAGAATAAATTGAATAAAATAGGATAAATAGAACTGTAATACAAATACAACAAAAAAAATCATTGCAATATGAAATTGATTTAATGAAATACATTTCTTCAACTTTTATAAATTGCAAACGTATACAGGTGTCCCAGGTGGAAAGGTCATAATTTGGGAGGTCATAGTATCCGTCATTTTTAGCAAAAAAGTTCCTATGAACGAGTTTCCTACACCTAATGGTTTCTGAAATAGAGCTATTTGAGTATTTAGTTTCATGAAATGAATGATAACAAATAGATCTATGTACTGTTTCTAATATTTACTGATCAAGTTGCACACTTCTTACAGTTCATAATAAAGTTTCAAAAATTCCACCATCAATGCATTTTTTAACTCTTGTGAGAACATGATGTGTTGCTTGTCTGAGTTCATTGTCACGTTCTTTTATGAGCACAAACGCATTCATTATATGAGCGAACAATTCATCTTGTGTACTTACTTTACATCTGTACACTTCACTCTTCATCATAAACAGAAATCTTTGGGTGTTAGGTTTGGAGATCTTGGCGCCATGCTGTTGAAGAGAAGGAAAACAATAGCCATCAGGCACAGTGACAATTGCGCATGAATTTCAATTATCTCTGAAACTATTCAGAATAGGACACTCGTTCATCTAAACATTTTTACTTAAAATGAACTATACCCTCACCTCCTTGAATATTGACCTTTCTTCCTGGGAAACATTGTATAATATGAAATAGATTTCATTCAGTGTTCATCACATTACAGAATTTTGCAAAAACAAAAAGCTTCTTAGATGAAGTTTAACGTTAACTTTTGCTGTAAAATAAAACAAAATAGTTTCATTTATTATTTCGTAAAAAAACTACGTTTTAATAAATAATTGTTATAATAATTAATTGTTAATATAATGTCATCAAACTTTTGGACAAGATTTTTAATAAGCAAATTTAATGCGCAGCCCATTTTAATAATAAATTATTTTCTTTAATTTCTTCTGCAGAGCCAATCAAATTTATAGGATCAGCCACATTTGTTGTCTTTGTACTCGCAGTACCTGAAGTGTCGTCAACTATTGCTTTCAGTGTAAGAATTTCAAATAATTCAGAATATAACAGTAGAATAGAGAATAACTAGAAATACTTGTATAGTTAAAAACATTTTCATTTAAAAAGATATTCTATATTAAAAAAAGACTAAAAAAAATTTTGTGAAATACCTTTTGTGAAATACCTTAATATTGTAAATTAAATATCATAATTTTATTCAAATCCTAGGACAATAAGCGTTTTTGAAGAAGCGTTTTCAAAAATAAAACTTATGTAAATAGATAGATAGATATGTGAGTATTAATACGGAAAGATTCAGAAGAAGCAAACTGATACTTACAGTACTGTGAAAGAGAAAAAAAAATGTTGTATAAACGAAATCAGGCAGTTAATCTATCTATCGAAAGACAAATATAAATACATAGCTCATGTTGCAAAAAAAAAAGAAATCACGAAGAAAGTATTTATTTCTAAAAAAAATCCCGCACTCAATGAGTCTGAAAAGATAAAGAAATGAGTATATTTTTATTGTAAAAAGGACTTTTTATTGTACAGCAAATGACAATGTAATGCTCAATTACAAGGAGAGATCATGGGGTTGTACGAAACAGATCTTATGCCCTTTTGGGAGATGAAAGTACTCATGAAGTACTTGAAAAATATAACAGGTTTTAGGCTCCAACACTCGAAGTGTTTTAGAGATATTTCATGATTTTTGGAGTGTTTTTCATGTTTACGCTTTAAAGCTTCCTGTCTGACAATGAAAACAGAAAGTTTAGCGATGGCTGAAGTGATAAAGTGTTATCTTGGAAAGCTAGAGCTTGCTGGTTCGAGTCAGCTACCTGATGATTTTTTTAAAACTTTTTTTTTCTTTTTTTAATCCATGTCTTATATGGTATTACAAATCTTTTTTTCTTTTTTTAATTTTTTTTTTTTTTTTTTTAAATTTTTATCTTTTTTTTTTATCTTCCTTTTTGAGTCTGCTTCTTTGTTTCTTTTTCGTGTTTTTAGGCAGAAATAAAAATAACATTAACAATATATAAATCTATTAATTTTTTTAATTTAAGTTACTTTCAGTTTAGAAAAATAAAATCTGCATATCAATATATATATATTTTTTCATGTATTCTTCTTTTCCAGTGACAACAAAACTGTCTACTTTTTTTTTTCTTTTTTATTATTATTAAAATTGGAAGTAATTGAAGAAAGAGAGAAAAATTCTTAGCTTACTATTTGAAGTTTACATTTAATAAAAATAATTTTTATAACATTATTATTTCTCCCTTATCTGTTTTATTCAACAGGCGCCTTTTCGAATTAAACCACCCACCCTCCTTTTCTTTCTGTCCCGGCTGTTTTCTTTCGCTACAACTTTATTGCACCTCTATCATAATACCGTCCAGCATTCATTCCGTAGCTCTCCCATGTGCGTATCACTCCTTGGTCATCTTCAGTTGTCCTAACCGGCTAATTTGCCTCGAGCCTGTAGTTTACCATTATGACATCATTATTTCCCAGGGTTCTGTTTTTTTAAGAAAAAAAAGGAATTATGATAAAGATGCAATAAAGTTATATATCAAAAGAAAACAGCCGTGACGGAAAGAAAAGGAGGGTTGGTGGTTTATTCGAAAAGGTGCCTATTGAATAAGACAGACAAGGGAGAAGTAATAATGATATAAAAATTATTTGTATTAATTGTAGATTTCAAATAGTAAGTTTAGAATTATTCTCTCTTTCTTCAATTACTTCCAATTTTAATAATAATAAAAAAGAAATTCAAGTACCTGGGTGAGACCATACAGGAAAATGGATTAGAAAAAGCCGCTGTGACAGACCCGGATCTCAAAAATGGAGAGAGCATATGGGTTGACAAAAAACATCTACAATAATAAGTGTTTATCCTGGAATGCTTAAATAACACACTATAACACTGTGGTCAAAATAGAATGCCTATATGCTAGTGAATGCCTGGCAATGAACTATAAGCTGAAGAAACTAGAGGTCTTGGAAAGAAGAATCCTCAGGAAAATTATGGGTGCTGTTCAGACTGAAAGTGGGTGGAAACTTACGAGTAACAAAGAAGTTTATCAGAAGGTGGAAAGAATCTCGGAGACCATTAAGAAGAGAAGGCTGACGTTCCTCGGACATTTGTTGACAATGAATGAGAATAGACTTAATAAACAGATATTTGAATTCTTCTGGAGAAAGAACACCACTACAGCATGGATTAAAGAAGTAAAGAGGGATATGGAAATAATAAATATCTCAGAGGTCGAAATGTTAGACAGAAATACATTGAGAAACACAGTGAAAAATTAGGAAGTGTTTCAAGTCGCAGGACGAGTCAAGAAGACCGGAAGAGCCTGGACTGAAGATTAACGAAAGCAGGCCAGTGAACGCAAGAAGGAGTATTGGAGACAGAGGAAGCTTCGCACAGGGAAAAGGAAATGAAGTTGTAGCGTGATCCTAAGTGGTCAATTCGCTTGTATAATAATAATAAAAAAGGAAAAAAAGAAGACAGTTTTGTTGTTACTGGAAAAGAAGAATACAAGAAAAAACATATTTTGATATGTACATTTTATTTTTCTAAACAAAGTAACTTAAATTATAAAAATTACTAGATTTATATATTTTTAATGTTATTTTTATTTCTGCCTAATAGAAAAAACACGAAAAAGAAAAAAAGAAGCAGAAACAAAAAAGGAAGGAAAAAAAAGAAGAAATTTTAAAAAAAAGAAAAAAAAAAATAAAGAAGAAAATTTAAAAAAAAAGAAAAGAAAAAAGAAAAAAAAGAAAAAAAAAACCAGAAAAAAACGGCATTAGCATGTAAGACATAGATTAACAAAAGAAAAAAAAAGTAATTGTCAGGTAACTGACTCGAACCATCAATCTCTAACTTTTCAAGCCAGCACTTTATCCCTTCCGCCACCGCTGAACTTTCTGTTTCGACAAACAGACAGGAGGCTTTTAAGTGTAAACAGGAAAAACACTCCAAAAATCACCAAATATCTCTAAAACGCTTGAGTGTTGCATCCGAAAACATGGTATATTTTTGAAGTATTTCATGAGTACTTTCATCTACCAACAGGGCATAAAGATCTGTTTCATACAACTCGTGACCTCTCCTTGTTAGTACTAGTTCCTCTGGATTCGATAATAGCAGATATATGGTGTGGCTGGAGTCAAATAGTAGTCTAAGGTTGTCCTACGGAAGATTCTTCTAGACGTTTCTGCAATACTTGAGAAATCCGATAATATTACGTGATGGTTGGAACTGCCTCCTCAGCATATCCCAAACATACTCGATTGATAAGAACTCTGGGGATATGGCCGTCAGAGGGTAAGAAACTCCGTGGTGTCTGGCCGTTTCAGATCATGTTGCTAAATAGCTTTTGGAAGAAGTAACACCGTAGGTAATACAACAGGTGCAGAATGTCAATGCACAGGCATCAGCCAAAGTACCTTGGAGCTAAACTAGAAGAAATCAACTTTAATAGGAAATGGTTGGCCAGAGGTTAATTGCCACTTGACTACTGCAGTCAGTTTACAGCAATCAGACCGCCTCCATACGTGGCTGCTGTGATCCTCTAAGCCGAGAGTCTTTAGGGACACCAAGAATCTGCCGTAGGTCGCCAATGATGTCCTTGATACTACATGATACGTAAAGGAAGGTATGTGCCTTAGGATGGAGGACAGGATCGCAATTCAGGTTGTTGGGGGCTGCTCTCGTAAACGCACGATCTCCTCAAGCACTTATATTTGTCCTCTGTCCAAATCTTCGTGGTGATTATGTGCATTCTTCAACAAACATGATGGTTGCCACTTCTGGAGGGCAACCCAGAAAGCCTGTGATGCGACTTCTCTCAAACTTGCTTATTTGCTGGTATTGGTAGTGGAGTAGTAGACGCATCTTCACAGATTACTTAACGAACATGCATTTTAATACTTAATATTTTGTTATCCGTATTGGATGATTTGAATGCAAATTACTGTTCAAGAAAATCTAAAAACTTTTTACTACGGCCCTTTGGTCTTAGCTAATGATGTACATAACTTACAAAACAGAATTTATTTAGTCGCTGAAAACATTGTCCAGGATTCCATTGCCCAGAATGAAAGTAGACATTGTCCAGGATTCCATTGTCTTTACAGTGTCCATACATTGTCCAGGATGAAACTAGACATTGTCCAAGATTACATTGTCCGTACATTGTCTAGGATCAAACTAGATATTGTCCAGGATTCCATTGTTCATAGCTTGTCTAAGATTAAACTAGACATTAGCCAGGATTCCATTGTCTATATATTGTCCAGGATGAAACTAGACATTGTTCAGGATTTCATTGTCCATACATTGCATAGGATGAAACCAGATATTTTCCAGAATTCCATTGTTCATAAATTGTCTAGGATGAAACTAGACATTGTCCAGGATTTCATTGTCCATACATTGTCCAGGATGAAACTAGACATTGTTCAGGATTCCCGGGCTCTACACTATTCCAAACACTGCTCCTTATGGTAAGTGGTCAGAGTAATAAGATAAAGCAAATGACAAATAGAGTTAGAAAAAATCAACTTCAGAGTAAAATGGGCTATTTATTAAAAATTAAAAATAAGATTTAAAAGATGGGAATGATTACTGTCTATTACGAAAAAGAAGATTAAATAGGAAAAAGAATTTTCAAGGATTTGAAGAGAAATTAAAAAGCTAATGATTATCACATTTTAAAAAAATCTCCATACACAAACTTTTATGATGATATAATGTGGTGAAAATAATCTGGTTACGATTAACCAAGTCAGTAATATCTAACCGAATCAGTAATTACTGAGAAATTTAACTGTTTGGTCGCAGGTAACAAGATATACAACAAGCAGGGACTCAAAAACAAACAGCATAAAACCAAACAGATGCTGAGAAGTAAAGATAATTGAACGGGAAGAAGAAACCAGGGATACAGAAGGTCAATGACAACTCGACGACTTATGTGAAAAAACGAGCCAAAATTATTATACAGTATATTGGATGAGACCTTAAAAAAATACTTAACTTTTTCAACCCTTGTAAAATGTCAAACAATCTGAGATCACACTAAATTAAAATGAGATTTCACAAGAGTAGAAGTTTTGAACTTAATTAGAAAACAGACGAGGAATAAAATGAACAAGAGACATTAAAAAAATTATATAATAAAATAAATAGAAATTTGATAAAAATAGAAGTTTTATAGAATATATTTAAAATATACTGATGCTATTGATTTTAAATCTAGTGAGAAAATATTTATAAAATACAATTATTCTCTTGAATTCTTTCAAGAGAATACCAACATAAAATTACTATTTATTTATTATTTAACTGATTGTATCTACATCAATACATGCAATATTGTTTTACATTATACTAAAATACTTATATATGCATTTAATTGTAGAATTATGGTAGCTTTGTTTACTATTGGAAAAATTGAGATGATGCATATAGTTATAAAGAAATTTAACGTGCAGCAAATTTACTGAAAATATAAATCAAGGACTGCACAATAAAGAAATCAAATGCTTTTCTGGTCATATTATCAGAGGGAATCGGGAACGGCCGTTTCGTCCTGCATGGAAGTCATCAGCCCGATCCGTTTCTTTCTGTATTTGGGTTAATTTACCTTAAGGATGTTTGGTTTCTTTATAATTAAAAAGCCTTTAGTACTATCATATAGTGGGAAAAAGGTTTTTTTGTTGTGCATTACAGCACTATATTTATTATTGTTGTCTTTGGTTTCGGGGGTCACTGACGGTGCGGGGTTACCTCCACTGATGGTTACCTCCACTTATGTTCTTGCCTTTCTGATTTTCCTATCGGGGAGAGCGGATCGGGCTGATGAGTCCCATGAAGGACGAAACGGCCGTTCCCGATTTCCCCTGATAATAAGATCAGAAAGCAAATTTATTTATTCATTGGGCAGCTCTTGGTTTATATTTTCATATAGTTAGAAGTTTCAATATAACTTAATTGGAATGTCCGCTTATTTAGTTTGGAACATGGTGGACTGAATGTATGTGTCAGAATTGAACTCAATTATCTGAATCTACTCCATGGATCTTCAGCTTGACAGTCGCAATAAATAAAAAATGAAATTTACAGATTAAGTGAGCTTGACAAGATCGTTCCTAAAAGAATAGCAGAGAGAATGACAAAAATATCATGTCTCATAAGTATTTGATTTTAAAACTCACGAATGTTTGGATCCATTTTACATTAGAATTGCTTCACTATTATCTGTAATGAAGATCCAAATAAAAGACCTATTATGGACTCCTTGATTTACTCAAATCTAGCGACTTTAGCAATCGTAGCATCATCAGGAAATCATTTTTGGAAAATACTTTTAAGTATCAGAAATGTGATGGCCCCAGATGGGTAGTCACCGAAGACTATAGTGGTAAATGGGTAACGGATTCTTAACAATGATTATAGAACTTGCAGCATTCCAAGAATTATCAATTACTTATCAGTTTCTCAGAAAAATAATTACACAAAATAATGAATTGAAAGTTAAATATGTGGTCGATATTCTTAACTTGTAAGTTTTAAATGTTTGGATAAAAGGAAGTTATAGTTACAGAATTGAAGTTTTGAAATGTAGTTTTCAATATTTAATATACCAGATTTATGAAGTCATTCATATAAAGAGCTTTTTTTGTATTAAAAAAATCAACTTCATTTTTACATTGTAAGTTGATTCTGAACTTATTTGGGAGTATTTTTAGTGGTTGAATGTTGTGTTGTTAATTCATAAACAAATTGAATGATCGATTTTAGTTTTCCATTATATGATCAAATATGTTTTTTTTTCAGGCTTATGTTCATAGTCAAGAAGATGACCTCAGAACATTCGATCCAAATATTTTTATGCCATTGAAACCATACAGTTTAGGAACTTGGCGTATCCGTTTTACAAAGGTAAACATCAAACATCATTTATGTTCTCAAATTCGAGTTTTAATTACTGCAGCAGATGTTCTTCATTCATGAACAGTTCCCTCCTTAGGAGTAAAGGTAGATGCAGTCCCTGGACGTCTTAATCAGACTTCCTTCTTATCTAACTTTCCAGGAATCTTCTTTGGTCAATGTTCAGAAATCTGTGGAGCTAACCACAGCTTTATACCAATTGCTATTGAATCAGTAAACATTAAATCTTTTATCAACTGAATTAAATCGATATACATTAGATGGCTGAAAGAAAGCAATGGTCTCTTAAACCATTTTATAACAATTATCACCTGTTTCTAATGAGAAGACTAGTTAAATTATAACATTAGCATGTCAAACTAAAATTACTTCACAGTGTCTTCTAATTCCTCAAATAGCCCCAATAAATTGAATCCTTATGTCATCATCCTTCATTATCATCCTCCTCATAATTTTATGTCTTATTCATAGATTCTATCTAATTGATAAATCTGAAGACTTGCCAAATATTATTAAAGAACAAATTAAGTGAAAATGATAGTTAATCTATTTTCTGTATTTGATCCATCTTCATCAATTATAAATCTTAGTATAAATTGAATCAGAACAATTTTAGGTTTATCTCTTATCCCTATACAATTATGAATAATCCCCTCCCGATTCAACATTCTATGAAAATTATTCTTATCCTACTTAAGAAAGGAGTTTAAATTACTATTACCTAAATCTATTACTAGCCCTCTATTAATTTTTATTTCCCTATTCTTTTTAATTATAATAAATAATATCCTAGGTCTATTACCATATGTTTTTACCAGAACAAGTCATATGCTTATAACTCTCTCATTAGCCCTCCCAATTTGAATATCATTCATAATTTATGGATGAATCATAAATACTAATCATATATTTGTACATTTAGTACCCCAAGGAACTCCCGCAGCACTTATATCATTTATAGTAATTATTGAGACAGTAAGAAATATTATTCGTCCTGGGACACTGGCCATCCGTCTAGCCGCCAATATAATTGCAGGACATCTATTAATTACTTTATTAGGGTCAACTGGTCCTAGTTTATCTCTAATCCTAGTATCTATACTTGTTATTGGTCAAATTGCTCTTTTAATTCTAGAATCAGCAGTTGCCCTTATTCAATCTTATGTTTTTGTTACACTTTCAGTACTTTACATCCGTTTTACAAAGGTTACATCGCAGTTTCAAACAATATCCAGTTTTTTATTGAAGTAATTAGTTTTTCTTAGTTTCTGATGATACGTGAAAGTAATGACAAGGGCATTGAAATTGCTAAACATTAAACAAAACAAATTGATACTAAACAAAAAGATTAAACAATACAAAACGATGCAAAGTAGACCGCATTATCCTGAAAACTATACATTACCATAACTATTCAATTACTAAGCTGAAAGTCTCTCAATAAATTGCTTTCCTGTGTAAAAAGTTTGGTTGTGCAAAGAGAAAAACTGTGGGTGTAGTATATAAACTTAGGCTTAGGGATTGTAACAATGTTTATTATAGAAGCACCTGAAGGACATTAAGTGAAAGAATACTGCAACACATAGGGCCATATAAAAATAACAGCAGAAATGTATCAGATTGGGCTGATTATTGCCTAGAAACAATAAGCCGAATCCTATAGCAGAAATATCGTATAGAATCAAATGTAATAATGAAAGACTTATAGTTGAAGCAATGGTTATTAGAAGTTTTCAATGTATGAACAACGATGGAGGAATGCATGTTAATGATTCATTAGTAAATTTGTTTGTTTTTACGTGCGCAAAGAAGTAATTGAACTGTGAGATCGCACTTAATTTATGAAATGGTTAAAAATAAAACTATATCTATTTAAAAAAAGGGACTACCAGTTTCGGTTCAAATTATATAGAACCTTTGTCGAGTGAGAGAAACTTAAAGCAATATGCCTTATATAGCATAATCTGAAATATTTGTGAAATTTAAAAATCGAGCTCCCATGTGACATGTATAGGAGTGATGATTGTGGAAAATCAATTGGGATTCTGGGTTTTGGGTGTTATATTCTTGGAATTTTTCTTTTTCTTTGAACCATATTGCTGCTTATTTTGTACTGAGAGGTGCTCATTATAACAGCGGGGGTCAGTGAGGATAAAGTAAGTTTTCTTACATTTTCTTAAGAAATCATTGTTTTCTTTACAAACAATGGTGGCTCGATCGAAGTCGATTTTGTGGTTTAATTCATGTACGTGTTAGGCGGTGTTATAATTTAAGTTTTTAGTTGATTGCGTATTTGTGCAGCGAGATTCGTTTGGACATTTTCTGAGGCGTTTCTCAGATATCTACATTGGTTCTCGTGTGTACACGGAATCGGGTTGACTAGTTCTTTTTGCGACGCGGGATCACTTGCTGCGGAGAAAATTTAATTGGATTAAGTAGTTTTTGTAGAATATTGTTGCTGGGTGAAGTTACTGCTATGTTGAGGGGTTTGAGTATTTTATATTAAGTGCTTGATGAAGGCCCGGATATATTTCCTAGGGGTTTGAGTTGTGGTTTTTCATTATTATAATGAGAACGCATAGCTGCTGCGATGTGTTTATCAACGAAATGCGGTGAATAATCATTAAGAATAAATAAGGAGCGGATGTTATTGATTTCTTTCGGGAAGTTGGTAAAGTTAGAAGATAAATTAAATGCTCTGTTAGTGGCCATTTTTATTTAATTCTTAATTTTAAATGTTTGTGGATTAAAGGAACGAAAATGAAGGGTTACTGGTTGGGCTGATGGCTTTCTATACACAGAGGTGTGGAACTGATTGTTTTTCCTTTGTATTAAACATCAAGGAAGGCGATTATATTTGCAGGTTTTCTTTCTTGAGTAAAGCGGATCACTGGGTGAATAGAATTGATGACATTTTTTATTTCTTCTTGGTTGGTGGGATGCCTATAAAACAAAAGATCGTCCACAAATCTACAGTAAAGTGGGCTGCTGATGGCTTTGCTATCGTATATTGTAATTGCAGAGTCCTCAATAAAGGTCATAGAGATTTCGGCTAATGAGGCGGAGGCTGAGAGTCCCATGAAGCCCATGGTTTGGTTGTAAATCTGGTTGTTAAACATGAAAAATTGTATATTGTATAGCGCTGAATAAGTGGGATGAGGTCATTGTCTATTTGAAGCATCGAAAAATTGTTGATGGATTTGCTGCTCACATGGTTTAAGGCTTTGACTAGTAAATGTAAAGTTATACATGTAAATAACACGTCGACGTCCAGGGAAAAGAATTTATGAATTCTTTTATTTATGAATTTATTAAGAATTTGAACGAATGAGACACTATTTGTTATGGCATAGTTAGATATTACATTGGGATGTGAAAGTTTGCTGTAGATGATATCAGAGAGTCCTTTAATCGCCGAATTGTTGCAATTCACGATTGGGCGTATTGGAAATAAACCGTTGTTATTAGGATTTTTGTGTACCTTGGGTAAAAAACGAATGGATGGTACTACCAGCGCACTGTCTTTTGGTTTCTCTGCCTCTTCTTTGGTTAAGCAACCTTGTTTCTCGAGGGACCGAAATACTCTTCGGTTAAGCTTTAACACTGTTTTTTGAACCGATATAACACAGGAAATGCCATTTGTTGTGTTTAGAAAGCAATGGGCCATTTCATGATATTGTGAGACGTTTAGGAGGACTGAACCTCCGCCTGTATCATCAGGAATGACAATGACGTCGTTCGTTGATTTGAATTCTTGTAAACCTATCAATTCGAGCGGGTTTAAAGCCGGAACTGTTGGATTTCGAAGTGTTCTGCGTATTGTTTTCCCTATTGTGGCACGTTGCCTGGATGGTATTTTTTTCGAATGTGAATAGGAAAGAGTTGCTTCAATGGCTGGGATAATATTATGCATTGTCGGTTTACTGGATACTTTAAATTTGAGACCTTTATTAATTTGAGATGTTGCTGCTGCAACGTGATGTGATGGTTAATGATGTTGACGAATCTATTGTGCGCTTCGGTGGCCATTTTTTGAGCTGAGAACTGTAAGCCTTTTTATATGCGTGTTGGCAATTCAGCTGTATGCGCTATGGAATGTTATGGTTGCTCTTCTTAATAACGGAATGAAAAGATTTGGACTAACCTTAGTTTGCAACTCCTTTCAATTGATTTCCCACAATCCTCACTTCTACACATGTCAAATAAGAGCTCGATTTTTAAATTTCACAAATATTTCAGATTCTGCTATATAAGGTCTGTTGTTTTAAGTTTCTCTCACTCGAAAAAGGTTCTATATATTTTGAACCGAAACTGGTAGTCCCTTTTTTAAATGTATATAGTTTTATTTTTAACCATTTTATAAATTAAATGCGTCGGACCATCTCACAGTTCAATTACTTCTTTGCGCACGTAAAAACAGACTCTGATTCTTATTCATGATTCTTATTACCATTATCTTTTTTTGCAATATGCTTTGCATGGCAGACTCTCCCACCAATGGAAATAATCTACAAAAGAGCATTAACAGATTCATTCACCTGCAGAAAGTCATGCCATCGGCCAGAGCAGCCATGATTTTCAACAACTTTTGCCGCAAATTGGATTTGTAGCCACCAGCCTTACGGATAAAAGTATGCAAAACATCAAACGCCATCCAAAAAACTTTAAAAATTCTTCGCAAGCGTATATTCCAGGACAGGATTAACAAATTACACAAAAAGAAAAAGTGGCTACAATTCAACATCCAAACCCTTTCTAAAGAGTTGCAAACTAAGGTTAATCCAAATATTTTCATTTCGTTATTAAGAAGAGCAACCATAGCATTCCATAGTGCACTCAGCTGAATTGTCAACACGCATATAAAAAAGCTTACAGTTCTCAGCTTAAAAAAAATGGCCACCTACCCACGCAGCGCACAATAGATTCGTCAACATCAGTAACCATCACGTAATTTATCCTCTAACTTTACAAACTTCCAGAAAGAAATCGATAACATCCGCTCCATATTTATTCTTAATGATTATTCACGGCATTTCATTGATAAACACGCGTTTTCATTAAAATAATGAAAAAAACCACAACTCAAACCCCTACGAAATATATCTTAATTCCGTTCCATCCGGGCCTTCTCCAAGTACTTAATAAAATACTCCAACCCCTCAACATAGCAGTAACTTCACCCAGCAATAATACTCTATAAAAACTACTTAATACAATTAAATTTTCTCCGCAGCAAATGATCCCGCGTCGCAAAAAGGACTAGTCTACTCGATTCCGTGTACACACGAGAACCAATGTAAGTATCTCGGAGAAACGCTTCAGAAAATGTCCAAACGAATCTCGCTGCACAAATACGTAATCAAAACTAAAAACTGAAATTATAACACCGCCTAACACGTACATGAATTAAACCACAAAATCGACTTCGATCGAGCCACCATTGTTTGTAAAGAAAAGAATGATTTCTTACGAAAATGTAAGGAAACTTACTTTATCCTCACTACTCCCGCTGTTATAATGAGCACCTCTCCGTACAAAATATGCAGCAATATGGTTCAAAGAAAAAGAAAAAATCCAAGAATATTTATAATATACCCAGAATCCCAATATCGACCCTTCCAATTGATTTCCCACAATCCTCACTCCTACATTTGTCACATGGGAGCTCGATTTGTAAATTTCACGAGTATTTCAGATTCTGCTATATAAGGCAGGTTGTTTTAAGTTTCTCTCACTCGACAAAGGTTCTATATAATTTGAACCGAAACTGGTAGTCCCTTTTTTAAATGAAAATAGTTTTATTTTTAACCATTTTATAAATTAAGTGTGTCGGACCATCTCACAGCTAATAAATTTGTTAAACAAAATATTAAAAAT
>JAFIDM010000006.1:56889727-56927240 GCA_023159025.1 Thereuonema tuberculata
CTTTTATGTTTTTATCTTTATTTTTATGGTTTATTTTATTATTTCACTAAACTCACGAGATAGTTAAGCATTCGTTTTATAGTGTTCGTACAATTTATAGCTTTCTTTTATATCTCCTAGTATTGTTACTGATTGTTTTATGACTGTTCACGATTCTCCAAACTAAAAGTTTCATTTATGGCTCCAATAAAGTGTAATATATCTTTGTATAATGAGCTTCCATGAATCATAAAACAGCAGTCAAACAGCTTTGTTTTCAATTGCAGCTTTTTCCACGAATTCTTTGGAATTTATTCAGTTTCTCTAAAGCATTTGAATTGTTGCTGCTAAACGTAAAGAAATTCGAATTTGTTTTCTTCGTCGAGGAATTACTTTCATTGTGAGGAAAAAACAACAACAAAAAAGTAAGAACGTAACTGATATAAGAATTTAGTTTCTTTAGAGTACAAAAGTGAAACCGCTGTTAAGACTAACATGTGATTCAATCAGTGATCAAACATATTATATCTCGATGTTATAATATGCATTGAATTGTTTTTAGCTTTTCCTTTATCTATAAAACCGTTTAAGAAATTAATGCAAGTCTTGCCGATTCTAAAGTAAGGCTATACAATCTTTGTGTAAAAAAAAAAAAAAACACACACACAAAAAAGACTCAATGTTTTGGAATGTTGTGGACCAACTGAGAAACTTAGCAGACAAATACCTCATGGGTAGACATGCAAATTAAAAAAAATCGCACACTCCTATTTTTCATAAGTTCACACTCCTGCATGCTTCTTCCGAAGCACTCCATCGAGTCTGACACAGAGATTTTAACTTCAAAATCTCAGAATTAAAAAATCACAAAAAGGAAATTCCACATTTCCGTAGAGTTTTGGAAAAAGTTGTATAAGCTCTGCAGAAAATCTAGAATATTCTTGGATAACAAGTAGCTGCTAGAGATCCACTTAAATTTTCTGAATGAGCAGCGCAAAGGATGAAAATAGGAAGTGGATTTATATTTTTAACTGTAGCTTGCAGATCAGAATGTTTCCCCACATATTAGATCCATTGTATATGTCTGTCCTCTGCAGTCTTCAATATGTAAGTCTTTACAGTTTAAACTCTGGAACACAGCTTATGCAAGACGTTCACCTGTGCCCTGGACTTTTGATAATACATAGAAATCTCTCTTTTGGATCTCCATTACCATTTACTTAACGAACAAGGAAGCTTAGTTGAGCGCTGTGTATAATATCTGGTAATGAATCCACAATTATGGAATGATATTTTGACAACTGGACTCCTTTAACAATCTTGGAGATAATTCTGTTCCTCATAACCTTTATGAGCTCCTCACATATTGTTAAGCTAAGAGATAAAGTCGAATCTGATGTGGATCTAATGGTAAATGGAAAAATATGGATGATAGAAAAATTCCAATCACAAGTTTGAATTCAGCGTGAAAAGTTCTTTTAGAAACACCCACTCTCTTATCTGTGCCTAAAAGCTTGTTGATCAGTGTAATGAAACACGGAAGGCTTGATGTTCGCTAGTTCGAAAAGCTTCCTTTGAACGGGATTGAGATCGGGCTATGACATTGCCCAGTCAATTTGTGGAACACCCTTGTCCTCAAACCATGACCCCACAAGCTTCGATGTGTGTATGGGACAGTTATCCTATTGGAAGAGGAACGGACCTTTTTCAGACTGTTGCCACTGAGATGTCCAGAAGCGTTGTCCAGAAAAGCCCGATATGGCGCTGAGTTCATGTTGCCGTCGCAGGAACTTAAGGATCCAGGCCGAACCACGAAAAACACCCCCACATCATTATGCTACCGCCATCGAACTTAAAAGTTGGCATAACGCAGCCAGATAAAACGCGTTCGCCGGGTATCCTTTACTCACACATGCATCCCTTAAACCCACAAGCACATGGACTGCCTGATCTTGAAGGGAGATTTTTCCACTCCTCCACAGTCCAATGTCGGTGAGCTCTGCACCATTACAAACCGACGCTTCGCATTGACGGCGGAGATGTTAAGCTTGTGAGCGGCCCGACGGTCGTGGAAACCCAAGTAGTTTACCTTTTGGCGAACAGTCCTGCTGCTAGCGACACACCAACGTGATCACACCAACGGAGATTTGCGATTTTGCTTCCCTACTCTCTTCAGGGTTCGACGGAAAGGGTCAGTCAGTTTTCTCGGTGTTCCACTTCGTCCAGCTGTCGTTTCACTGCCTCGACGTCTCTATTTTACAATTACATAATTCACAGTTGATTTCGGCACGTGCACCATATCTGCAATTTCATGAACCGATTTCCGACAACGATGACATGTGATTATTACACCACGTTCGAAATCACTGAGCTTGCCTGACTTACTCATTTTATCAGGAACGCAGAATTATGACCGCAAAAGCACCCACCAGCGCTTTTGTAGCATTAAACCTCCTGACCTGCCCGAGCCACTTCGTTGGAAGGATGTCCGAATACTTTTGATCAGGTATTGCATGTCACTAAATTTCGCCATTCCAAAGCTGAACAACAACGGTGCTTCCAACATTATATTTTCATGGCAGATGAGGCATGATCACAGGTTCTGTAAAGATTTCTATGGGAATTCACCGAAGAACGCACTATTAGTCTCTACTTTCAGGCATTCAATTAAGGCACACTTCGTCTGAGATTTAGTTGTGAGGATGTTTGAAGACGATCGGGAAAATATGTCAGATCCTTCCTGACAAGCACATTCGCTGCAGAAAATGCCGTTCTTCGAGAAACGAAAATTATCATTGCCAAGGAAGGGGCGGCTAATGGTAGCAGAATTCTCACTTGGAGTCCACGTTCGAAACTCATCCTGCTCAGCTGATAGAAAATTTTGTAACGGTGTAATTTTTATACAACATCTCTTTCCGAATCTTGGAGTTTCACCTTTTGGAATCTAAAGCCTTAAGTGGGATCCTGCATATGCATTATACAGGATATTTACCAACCGCAGTATAATAAATATAAACTTGATTTCTTGTAAAAATCTAAGAAACATTTCCTTTAAAGTTTTTTGATCCATCGTGTGGTTGTGGAGAAAAAAAGCGCGCTAAAGTTTTATGACGTCACTTCCGCTTTATCATAATTTTGATTGTGGAAGATGCAGTTAAATGGGGAATCTGCGAAAAAGAAGAACGATTCGATCAAGGGTTTTGAATCGAGAAGTTTAGGATCAGTTGATGGAAATTCGTGTGGTATTATGGTCGGGAGATCCTAAAGACACGTCTTTGGTGAATATTTCTATAAAGACCATAACGGTCTTTACCTATCCTCGTGACCCCTCTCGCCGGTTTCTCTGAGCATGACAGCGGCTTTTTATACTATAAAAAAAGTTGATTTAGCAGGATTTGAACCCGCACGCTGATGCTGATGCTTTATTACTCGGCCACCCCCAATTGAATGTGTAATCAGAAAGTTCAAATGAGCATTAAAGATGAATGTAATCAATGAGAGCGAACTAGAAAAAAATAATAACAAGGAATGTAATGTATTATGAACCTGGGCATGATGGGAATACAGTACTTTTCCTTTGCAAATTAGGCTACTCCTGAAGTGCTCTGTAACATAATGAGAAATGATGATTGTTAAATATGAATTTGTTCAAAATGTCTGACTCCCATTCCACAGCAAGCGACAGCACAGCGGGGAATACTTCGCCGGACTCGTTGTAACATTCCTACATCGATTGTAGCGATAGGTGCATGAAGATTTGCAACTCTTCGATAGTTCGTGGTGGAACCCTGTTGATTTTCACGGTTTTTACTTTGTTCGGTCTCTTTGATTCCGCTTTTTCTTTATTTGTTTTTTCCATATTTTTAAAATTGTGACTATTTTTAATCTTGTAAGTTTAATCTTCGCTGTTTTCTTCAGCTAATTCTTATTATTTTCAATCTCTCGTTATTTTGTTTGTTTCCCATTTCCTTTTCTATCATTTTTCGTTTCCGTGTTTTTCATTTTTATCCGTTTCTCATGCTCTCTAACTTTTTTTCATTGTTTTAAGTAATTTTCCCGTGACTTTGTCTCGATTGTTTCCCATTGGTTTGTTTGTTATCATACGCTTTCTTATTTATATAGCAATTTTGAATTTTTTTGATGATAGATGTCAGAGCCATCGAGCAGTCACGATGCTTAATATATAGTCTTCCTATTTTATCTATTTCTTTATTTTAATTCCGATTCATAAGAATAAGAATTTACAACTTGGTGTGTGTGAGGGTGGTCGTTGTGACATAAATGCCAATGTTGTGTAGTGACTTGTTATCATGGATTAACCAGATTTTGTGATTCGTCTTAAGAATCCCGACTGTTTTCTTTAGGTGTCGTTCTCAGGATAGGGAGACAGTGATTCTAAAACAGCACAATGTTACCCCGAGTACTTTCCCGTGATCAAAACTGCATGTGTGAGCACTCACACCACTGCGTCTCTTTCGATGTGCCTCCGAATTGTGAAACAGATGCCCAATTTCTTTCCTGTGCCGAAGGAAAGTCGTTTTAACGTTTCACCAGAAGTACGGACTTCGTGGCAGAGAGTCTCCTGCAATCGAAGCGTTTGTATCCGAAGGAAGACATCGTAGCGTCTCAACTGATGTGCGATCGTTGGCGGACAAATCTCACCTTCGCCAAAACTTCGTCTGTCAACGAAGCTGTCTTCACACAATGTGTTAGTGTGTCGCCTCAGTGGAGAACTCCGTCACAATTGCAATTAGTGCAATTTGTTCAGCTGATAAACCTCGATGTATAGTAAAAACAGACGTAACCTGATAATATAGGAATAGTTACGGGGCCAAATCACACCAAGTGGCGTCTCATCTAGCATCTGAAAGTATCCCTCCAGGCCCACATGATTTTTCTCCCGATGTAAACAAGACGAATTCTCATTATCGCTTTCGCGAGATATTTCTATTGCATATTCAGCAATTTAAAAAAAAAAAAGAACAGATAGGCCTAGAAATTAAAACTATTAAAGAAGCAATCTATTTGTAATTTTAAAAGAAATCTTAAGTTACAAGACTTTAAAACGAAAATCCTTATATATTATTTCTCAAAGGTGTTTTCATGTTGGTACGCCATAACTCTCTTAATACTTCATCCAAATCAATGATTGAGACATCATTTTGGAGAATAAACATAAACAAATTGTTTAAAATTAATGTTTTCATTAAAAACTTTATCTTAAAAACGTTTTTTTTAAAAAATGTAGATACACTTTAACAGAAGCGACTTATCTTCCAATGGGAAACAACGTTTCAAATAATGCTATTTCATCGTGTACTTCAAATACATCCTTTTTTGAAAAAAAATAAACTATAAAATGATATTACATCTTTTATTTAATAAGAACATTATAAAAAAACAAACAAAGATTTAAATTTTAATAAAAATAAACGATTTATTACAATAAATAACATAAAAATTTGTCAAGTTCTCATATTTTTACAATAAAGTTTGCTGCACATTAAAACAAAAATATATTCCTTACATTTTCATCAATCTATTTAAAATTCTTCAATGATATTTCGTATAAACTATCGTTCGGCTTTGTCAAGTTTTCGCAAAATAAATAACAATAATAAACACTAATCATAACATTGAGCAGCCATTGGATATATATTGTTGAAATTATGATTAGTGCATATTATTGTTATTTTTTTGGCGAAAAACTTGACAAAGTAGAACGATAGTTTTCTCGAAATATCGTTGATGAATTTTAAACAGATTTATGAAAATGGAAGGAACTTATCGTATAATATTTCTTAAAGGTGTTTTTTTTTTATTTCCCTTAATACCTTTTCTTTAGGATATCATTTTGAAGATTACGTTCACCGCTAATGACGAAAAATAAAAAAGTTGTTTAAAATTAATGTTTTCGTTAAAGAAACTTTATTTTAAAAATCTTTATATAGAAATGTAGAAGGCGCCATCTATTGACAATTTGTTTATTTATTTATTCCCACATTACTATTCTTTGACTGATCAAGATACCAAGTAAATTATCACACGGGTCAACTTTCTTATAAAAATGGAGAAGGCGCCACCTATTGACAATGTATTTAACTAACTCGAAATATAGCTATTGGATTTGTTTATTATTTCTCAAAGGTGGTTTTTTTGTTCCGAATTATTCGCACGGGTCAACTAGTAAACAAAAAAATGAAACTTCTTTTTTAAAATTGAATTGACTCAGAATCAAATTTCAATGTAAATTTTTATAAATAAAATTTATTATAAATATTTAAAAAAATTATTGTAATTGTAATGGAATTTCTTTCTTATTTTTTATTTTTACATAGGCCTGTATTTCATTTCAAGTTTTATTAATATTTTATAAGAAATAAATGTTAGCTAAAACATATTGAAGAGATATTGTCATGCTATGTTTTTTTTTTTAAACAAATATAATCTTTGTTCTGAAAATAAATTCATGTGAAATAGAAAAGCAAATTAATCCTCTTTCGTAAAGAATTGGTGGCCTTGAAAAGGGCCGTTTTTCAACAAATTCAATGAATTTTTCAGAGCGGTGTCTCATCGTCGGTATTATGCCTACAATCGGAGTCTTGTGAGGTAGTGGTCCCCAACCTTTTAATCACAGCGGACCGGTCAACGTTTGATAATTTTACCGCGGCCCTGCGGGGGGGGGGGGGTACGTTGATTGTTTATATTTTAAATTTAATAATTATGTTTTGATTTAATAATTATAATTTAATTGTATTTAAACATGCCTTCAAAATAAAATACAGTTATATCCAAATATGAATATAAAGTGATTCAACATTTTAATTCACCAGAACGCTAAATCAATGAGAACCCTGAGCTTGTTTCTCTGCAACGAGACGGTTCCATCTGGGGGTAATAGGTGACAATGACACCGGAAGTGTGTTGCTTATCTCCAGTTTTTTCCGTTGTTGTGTTTTGGTTGCTGTCACTGCAGATAACCCCGCTTCACACAGATAGGATGTCGGAAATGGCAATGGGGATTTAAGTGCTGTGGTGGCAATCTCAGGGTTTTCCGCCATGACTTTAATCCAGAACATCGGCAGAGTTGTTGTCTCGAACGTAGTTTTAAGGCCGCTGTCATTTGCAATCTCCAGCAGTTGATCTTCTTTTTGCACAGACAGGCTAGATTCGCCTGATTTGTTGACAAATGGGTAGCGGATCCATTCCTTACCAGTTCGTGGGTCTTTTGGAGTTGGGAAGTAGCGCTCGAACTCTTTTAACAGCAAAGACAGATGATCGTGCACCAACTGGGAGAATGAAAGCTCAGCCTCAGTCTCGCCTAAAATTCCCGCTAATGTCTGAAACATGTCCAAAATGCCTCTGTTCACGCGCCGTCTCCACAACTCCAGTTTGGCTTTCAATGCAGCTACTTAATCTACCAACTTGAAAACAGTTGTCATTTTCTCCTGAAGGGACAGATTGAGTTCATTCAGCAGGCTGAATATGTCCAGTTTTGCGACCCATACCTTATAACTGAAATGTGCTGCCAGCGGTGACTTCTTTTCAGAGAGAAATCTTTGCGATCGCCCTTTTAATTCATATACTCTGGTTAACGATTTTCCTCTGGATAACCATCTTATTTCTGTGTATAAGAGAAGGCATCTGTGCTCTGCGTCCATCTCCTCACAAAGCTGCTCAAACAGACGCGAGTTAAGGTTATGTGCTTTAATGTGGTTAATAACTTTAACGACATCAATCAATACGCTGTTAAATTCCGGTGACATTTTTTTGTTTGCCAGCATTTCCCTATGAATGATACAATGCATAGATTCACTCTCAGATGTAACCTCCTTAATCCAAGCAGTTAAACCAGAGAGTCGACTGGTCATGGCAGCAGCTCCGTCCGTGCATATGCCAACACAAAAGGACCATTTTAGTTGTCCTGATATATAACCATCCAGTGACTGAACAGTTCTGTTCCTGTGGTGTTGGTTGGCAAAGATAGTGCACATAACAAATCCTCATGCACATCTTCCTGATAAAGATATCGCACATAAACAAGTAGTAGATTGCCTTATTGTCGATATCTGTAGATTCGTCAACCTGGAGTGCGTACCAGAACTGTGATGTATTAATCCTCTCCAACAATTTTATTTTTCTTTGATAATTGTGTCTCAATGTCTTCGGGTATTTCCTTAATGCGCCTAGTCACAAGCTAGCCGACAAAGGCACAAGTGTTATCTTTTTCACAGTAGCCTCTCCTAGAAGTTCACGGCAAATGTCTTTAGTGGAGGCCAAGATCAATTCTTCACCGATAGTGAAAGGTTTTTTAGTCTTAGCAATACGGTTAGCCATCAAATATGATGCTCTCAGTGCATTCTCCTTTATTGATGTGATGGCCCTCAGAAATTTCTTCTGTCCTTCGTTTCCAGTTTTCTTCTTTCAAAATACTCCAGGGGCTTGTCTATTAATCCAGGTGCTTGGCGTTCAAGTGGCGAAGCAGTTTGGAAGGCTTCATTGCCTCATTAGAGAGCCGGTCGCCGCAAACATTTGCAGAGCGGGGTTGGTGTGTGGGAATTACCTGTCCCGATAAATCCATATTTTAAGGAGGACTCATGGTATTGTCTGTTAAAGTTGTATGTTTCTTTGATGTTGAAGGCTCTTCTTCTGCCTCTTCACTGGGCCTTTCTTTTTCCCAAGGAAACTTCCTAACAACGTCTGTTTCGTACTCATTTTTGCTAATTTGTGGGTTATATTTGAGCAAACACAATATACACGTACAAGTACCGGTGAACATAGATAAGAGCGATACACACCTTCTCTCCACCAAAGCTACAACGCCACTTCCGCTTGCAGCCGCTCAGCTCCCGATATCACGATATTTTGAAATATCATGATATTGGTGCGGTTTTAGGTGACATCTCTCAGCTCCCGGTTAACCTCTCGTCCATGGAATGTCGCACAAACCCGAGAGAAATACACCACAGTAAATAAAATGGAAATAATTTAATGTTTCTTGGGCGGCCCGGTACCAAATGATCTACGGACCGGTACCGGTTCGCAGACCGGGGATTGGGGATCACTGATGTGAGGCGTTTCTACTGTAAATTGCAGACTTTCAACTGTAGTTTCTGCCATTCCATCTACTTCCCATATGTAATTTTCTTCTTTAATCACAAGATCAACGCAATTTCTCCATTGCTCTGATATTACCTGGCGAATTCCTTCCTTTGCGAGCATCTCTACTTCCGGTGCCTTGAAACTGTGGTTTTCTCGGGCCACAAATCCTTTGAATCCAAATCATTTCGATTGGATTTAAGGTGCAATGATAAGCAGGGAGACGAAGAACTTTGTGACCATATCGTGTTGCAATGCTGTCGATTTGGTAGGCTCATATCTGCTGCGGCTGGAAGTTACGAGAGTGAGAAGTTTTGTTTTCAACATATCCTTTCTCAACGGAATGTGCTTTTCAGTTAGCCAGTCTTGAATGTTCAGCCTTCCTCGTTGATTGATTTGGAATTATTTCCATACGAACCTGTGATAAGGCGCATGATCTAAAACAATCACGCTGTTTGGCTGAATATGTGGAAGCAGCTGATCGGGAAACCATTTTTCATTATAAACATCGCTTATTTCTCCGTGTTACTCCCATGGTTTTTTTTTTTTTATCCCTAAGTATATCACAGGCTCCAACAACAAATCCTTCTGTATTTCCTGCTTGGATAATTATTAGACCAGACCCTGTTCCAGACGGTGGCCTAAAACCTGGGGATAACCCTCACGCAAATGCGTTTTGGCTGGAGATCACAGTTGTATCTTGCCATATCTTCCTCTTCATACGGCCAAAATTTATCCATGTTTCATCTGTATAATATGTATGACGAACGATAATGACGGATATCTCGCAAATACTGATGACGCCATTGTTGAATTCATCTTGCTCAATTAGCATAGACGAACGATCAATTTTTCGATAACTGAATCCCAAATCCTTCATTTAATTTCGAACAGTTTGCACACAAGTATTGAGCAATTCTTCATCTTCGTGAATAGCTTTCATCACGTTTGATGCTGTCGGAATTTCATTTCTAAAAAAGAAAGTATGAACTTTCCTCCATAGGCATGCCAGTGTGAAGTCATCGTAAATCTGTAACCTTGTTTCCGTATTAACTGTCAACAGTCGTTTCTTCCTGTGGTTTGCAACATGGGCACTTTCTTTGACTTCGCTCTTCATGCGGTTAATACTTGCTATTGACACACCTGTTGATTCAGCAACCATAGCTTGTAGCGACCGGAAAAAAATATTATTGCTACGGGAAGAATTAAATTAATGGGGGGGGGAGTTAAATTATTAAAAATCAAATTTAAAGCGCTCTGCTACCACATTCCTTTAGGACATTAGATTAAAGTTGAAATTAAAGTTAAAATTTAGATAATAGCAATAAGTATTACATTACAGAGTTTAAAACGACAGTAGAAGAATGCAGATCCTTCAAATGAAAACAGAAACAAAATACAAAATAAGTATCATTTATTAAATTCTAATATATATATTACAAAAAAAAATATCTAATTAGGTAACTTTAACAGTTGAGGTTTCAATACAAATGAAAACCTATACCTAGAGGGAAACAACAAACGACCGATTAGCTCCAATAGTATTTTATAAAGTTAAGCTAAAATTTTACCCATTATAAAAGGAGGGAAAAAAACTTTAGTCTTTCAACATACTCAAAAGCAAAAAAACAGAATAAATGCAGGTTTATTTCCAAAAAAAAACTAATATTCTTCCAATTAAAAGAGAAATTAAAATCCAAACATTCACCAATAAGAACCTTTAGTTAAGTTAATTCATATTTACGGAAAAAAATTATTTTCTTCTAGATAATCTGAAACCTCGAACGAAAATGCAATGAACTTAATCTTAATAATCATTGATAAATTATCCAATTAATATTCATATCAGTATCAATATAATACTAGAATAAATATCAAAAGAAACGTCAGAATAAACATCACAGAATAAACTTCCTAATAAAAATTTCATTATAAGATCTTACATTACCTTAGGTTTAACCGTCAGTCTCATCGAACGTCCCCATTGAATTATTGCGGCTTCGTGCGGAGACTTGTTGGCTTCTAGGCTCGGCTGAATTCCTAAGTTTGTTCGATAATGCGAAACCAAAGTGAGGAGACTTCTTTGCGGTGTTCGAAAATGTACCAGACCCTTGCAGCAGCTACACTCGGTTAAAAGCTTCAATGTTCTCCGAAACGAAGTAAATGACTCCAAATCCTTCCATAGGCTCGGTTTGTACCTTTATGTTTTACCCGATAATGAGAAACCACAGTGAGGAGACTTCTTTGCGGTGTTCGGAAATGTTCCAGACTCTTGCGGCTGAGTTCCCTTAGATTGGTTGCTACACTCGGTTAAAAGCTTCATTCCCGATGACGGCTATGTTCTCTGAAACGAAATAACTGACTCCAAATCTTTCCCGTAGGTTCGGTTTGAATTTTTAAGTTCTGCCCGATAATGAGAAAGCAAAGTGAGGAGACTTCTTTGTGGTGTTCGGAAATGTTCCAGAACCTTGCGGCGGAGTTCCCTTAGATTGGCGGTTACACTCGGTTAAAAACTTCCGATTCGTCCCATAGATTCGGCTGGATCCTTAAATTAGGGTTAGAATATGATACGGAGAAATTCTGAACCGTATCATAGTTAAACGAAGAAATAAAACTGTAGAAATAAGTTTAAATTAAAATTAACGGTCCCAGTTACATAACTGACTTTAAAAATAAGCATATTCAAATCATAATTGAATCTTTTTAAATACTTTCTATTTAGGCGAAAAAGTAGTTTACATTAACATTATGAGGAGTGGAGGTAAAAGCTTTAACAGCAGAAAGGGAGGAAGAAAAAAATTAAAATTAAAATAAAAACCAACTCTAAATTTTCTCGCAACCGAGTTTATATCATTCGGTCAAGAATTCCATGTTCGCTGCCGCGAGCCAACAATGGAGATTAAATCTCGTATAATTCTTGCCCAACAAAACTTTTGGAAGGGGAAAATCATCTAGGAGACTAACGTTAAATTAGCATGGAAAATCTATGAGTAACGGAACATTTTTGTTTCGTTACAAGCTGTTACTGCATTCTCTAACTGATCTTGCTACTTCTCTCTTAACTTGCACAAAACATTAAGAATGATAATCTTAGTGGCATTTTTTAAGGATTTTCCCAGTTTATGTGGTTGAAACTCAATGGAGTTGGAAGACGCCATCTTAACTCAACTGAAAAGGCTCACTTGATTGGTTAATTAACTAATGACTTTTAATTTCATAAATATCTAAAATGTGGTCTTTGTCTCCTTAAAATATTTATCTGGAGAAATTACGATATATTTAACATAATAATTTCTGATAATAGGCATTTATTTTTAACAGTATCATCATTTAATGTATGGACTACTTTTCATAGCGAAGGTATATATCCAGTAACTGTTGCTATATTATCAGGTTAGGAATGTGTTTACTATAGTGTTTCAAAAACTTGGCATCCCAAGCTATCTTGCAGGACAGCAACAAGACGGTAATAAATCTACAGGCCTATATTATTTCGCTAGCAAACGATCATTGACTTATGCCCCCCATGCCCTTCTCCACGAGAGAGAGACTCTTTTGACATAACTGTGAAAGTAAATTCAAGTAGAGAAGTATTTTTTTTACTTAATAATTTTGGGTATTTTATAAGGAATTTTATCCTGATATCGTTGTATTTATTTTAATGAAAACAAAGCTTAAAGCTTTAATCATTTTAAGACAGTATTAATTTTATTTTTGGTTTTTTTTATAAATTTGATATGATCTTATTACCGATTTTCTATGTGTACCTTTTTTTATCTAATTTAATTTCATCATCTTTCTCCTATCTTATTGATTATTATTTTAGTAATTTTTTTTTTTATTTGTCTATATGTTAAATTGTTAGCAGAGCTGCTTTCTCTTTTTTTTATTTACCAATTGTTTATTGAAGGAAACTTTATACATTTTTGTTCCCTCGGTGCCAAATTGGTTGCAGAGCGTGGGTTTTTTTTTAATTAATTAATTGTTTCTCGAGAAGTTTCAGTTTTTCTCAGTGATAAGACAAGTTCCTTCAGATGGCTACATTTGAAAGAAGTTCAAAGGATTAAGATCAGGTGTTCTGGGAGGCCAGTCTACAGGACCAGCACATCCAATCCATCTTTTAGAATACATTCTGTTCAGCTAATAGTGTAATTGCTTCAATGTGGTGGTGCACCATCATGTATTGAAACCACATATCGCGTCATATATCCAACGGGCCAATTTCCTAAAATATCTGGTATCGTTATCTGAAAGAAAGTAGTGTAGATTTTTGCATTTGGGCGGTCCCACTAATGCTGTGGGCCAATGATGACATCCCCAATGATTCCAGCTAAAACATTTACATCCCACAGGTGAGATGGGGATTGTAATGTGAACTGTGCCTCATCTGTTCATAGAACCTTATCGAGAAAGCTCGCGTTAGCCAAATTCTGCTGAATAAGCCATTCACAGTAGTGCGACGACGATCATAATCACCAGGCTGCAATCTCTGAACCTGGATATAATGATAACGATGAAGACCATCTTCGTGAAGATATGGATAGTTCTCATGTTCAGATGAAATCATTGTGCATCGTGCACGATATCTCAGAGCATATTCTTGGACTGCAACATACTCGTTTTCATAGTATACGCCCAAAACAAAAACTCTGCATTTTTTTATCACGCTAAAGTAATGAGCGCCATTGGCAATGATGATATATTGTCGTTAAAAAAAAAAAATCCGGACACAAAAGCAGACGATCGATTAGTTCATGAAAAATAGCAAAAGATGTCGCAACAACAAAAACCAGTAATAAGCAAGTGACCAACCACGTCGATGTAAGGTGCTGCGGATAAATTTTATTTGAGAAAGGGGTCTCCTTACAAATGATCCTCGAAACATCTTATCAGTAAGTTTTTTTAAATGTTTTTTTAATATTTTACAGTGTGCTTTGATGGTTGCTAATACTATTCAAAAAAACCAAAGGGAAACGTTACTTAGATTTTACAGGGAATCAAGTGGTGTATTTAGTAAAGATTAAAAATAAAATAAAGGAAATTTAGTGACATGCAATCTACGGCCAAAAGTATTCGAACACAATTTGCGTAATTGTAATGGGTTGTTTTCGTGGCCCTGTGACGGGCAACATGAACTCTGCGCTGAATCATGGCATTCTGGACAATGCTGCTCTCCCAACTCAGTGGCAACAGTCTGGGGAAAGTAGTTTCTCTTTCAATATGATAAATGTCCCATACACACATCGAAGCTTGTGCGGTCGTGGTTTGACAACATGGATGTTTCACATCTTGACTGGCCGCCTCAGAGCCCCGATCTCAACCCCATTGAACATCTGTGGGATGAATAAAGATTGGTAAATACAAATGAAATTTAATCTACGTTAGAACAATGTAATTGTTCTAAATTTAAATTTCATTTTTTAAATTTGTTAAATTTCATTTGTATTTACCAATCTTTTAATGAATTTATCCTTTACATGCTAAGCTGAATGCTGGTGGGAATTAATTATTCATTCCTTTTATTCTTAATTTAGTTTGATTGTTTTTAAATTGAGGTGACATTGTTTTGTATGTTTGCCGTTTCGTATATTGTTCCATTTCACTGAGCAAGGTATACCGGGCGGATGGGACTGACGAGAGTTCACAAAAACTCGAAAAAGTACTGTTGCCGATTCCCAGAACAAATACCAATTATTTTTAATGAATTAATGCTTCACATGCTAGATTCAATGCTAGCGGGGATTAATTACTTATCCCTTTTATTCTGAATTTAGTTTTGATATTTTTAATTCAGAGGTCATTGTTTTGTATGTTTGTCCGTTTTACTGAGCAAGGTATACTGGGCGGATCGGACTGATGAGAGGTCAATAAAACTCGAAACAGTACTGTCTGCTATTCCCAGTACAAATACCAAAAATAGTTCAGTGAACTTTTGCTTTGGTTAGTTATGTGCGTTCTTGTTTTCTTTTAATGTAAAAATCGTTCTCACGCTCCTGAAATTTCATTTGTATTCATTATCTCTAATTAGACTATAAACAAATTCAAATTAGGATTTGTAGATATGGCATATCAGCCATAAAAATGATAAATGACTTCTGCTTCTTCTGGACTCTTACAAAAATCAATAGGTTAACCATTAAATATAATTGTTGTTGTATTATCAAAACTTTAGTTAAAAGAGCTTCATTCAAATGGTTTGAGAATAGCAATTTCAGGAAGATTACTTCGAAAAACATGGATATTGAGTTTCAATATAAAAAATGATTACATTTCTTTAGAAATTTCTAAAATTAAATTGCTTTTCCATTCCATTGATTCTTTCACTGGAAATAAAGCAATTAATGAGTAGGTATTAATTACAAATTTTGTCAATAAAAATGATCGTAAAAATACAAAGAATAGTGGTTTGCTGATAGTAATAATTATACGTCAGTATTTTAGGCTATGAATTAACAATAATTGAAACACGGAAAGCTTGACGTTTAATAGCTTGTTGGAAATATCGATCTGATTATTAAATGAGAAAGTAAATGAGAATCAAGAAATGCAATGTAAATAGTTGAAACCCTTCTCTAGCACTGTTTTAAAGATATTTTTTCCATTTTAAGTTTAAGTAATATCCTTCTGTTTTCAAGTAGAGTCTTCCAAAAACAGCAAACCAGTACAGCTTAATCAAAGAAGGCCTTTATTGTCTGATCTTCTGTTATCCTAAATGGAAATTCAGTTTTCTATCTCATGCTTGTTTGTACTGTATTTTTACATGGCGTTATATTAGAAAGCTATACATCTCGACTCAAGTGTAGTGTCTGCAGCGCAAAACAATATTTTGAGTCTGTGTATCAGTCTTGCAGTTTTAGAAACTTCGAGTATTTTTAGATACTGTTGAAATAAAATTTTTACTAGCAACCATCAAAAGTGAATGAAAAATAAAATTTTAAGATTTAAAACTAAAATTTAAATTTTAGAATTTTTAAGCTTATCCTTATCAGTATGTTAATTGAATCTCAGAAGTTAAGTTTAGACTTCAATCTTGAAATTGATATTAGAGGAGAGTAGAAATTGATCCTGGGTGTAGAGGATCACAGACATCACCTGAAATACTTATTTCGGGTAAAAATATTATTCGTCCTGGCACTTTAGCTATCCGTTTAGCTGCTAATATTGTAATGAAGTTTGTGGGAGAGATTTTAGGGAGCGAAGAAACAACGAGTCAAGTTTGGAACTGAAATGAATTGATTTCTTGAACGTTAAACATAGATTTCATAGATTTTACAAAGTTGGATTTCACTGGAAGATTAATTAAAAAATTGGCATCATGAATGGCTAAAAACATAATGAACGTAAATTAATAAACTACTTAAACGGCTGTAACGGAAAAGAATTAAAAATAAACAGAACAGCCAAAATTAAAAAATAGAGAACAAATGATTTAAAATAAATAACAGTAAAGATTAAAATGAATAAAATACAGATATATGAATACAGATAAATAATTTCTATAAAAAAATACAAATAAATGATATGTAAAAATATTTACATAAAAACTGTTCCATTTACTAATAACTTATTAGGATCTACAGGAACAAGTATATCCATAATTCTTGTATCTACGCTCATTATTGGCCAAATTGCTCTTCTTTTCTTGAATTAGGAGTTGCCCTTATTCAATCTTATGCTTTCGTCACACTTTCAGTACTTTATTCCTCAGAAGTTTACAAGTGTCAGCACAAATATTTCACCCTTTTCATATTATAGAGAAAACACCTTGAAAACTAAAAGAAAATATTTATTTCAAATTTGATCATTTTAAAAAAAGTTTGAAAGGACATCATTTTTAGTACTTTGATTATACATGACAACTAAATATTCTCATGTTGCTGTGCATAGGTTAATACGAGTAAATCGTCAGCCAAAAAGATAGCTGTTAAAAATCATTGTGTATTACTTTCGATATGATAATGTTCGAAATCATTGTCAATATTTTAAGAACAACTCTTTGTCTTATGGTAGCTCCGCAAAACAAACACACCAATTTTATTTGTTCCATACTTCAAACTCATTTCGTTTTTGTTGAGTACTCTCTACCATTCCTAACAATGAGCTATTCGATTTACGGAGGAGCATGATTTATTAGAAGGAGGTTCGGAAATTTCCTCCCAATCGAAATCCACTAATCCCCCATCTGATCTTTGGGAATCACGTTTTTCAGGGAAAAAGCGCAGAGGAAGGGAATCAGATAACAAGTTGTCACGGTTTTCGCAAAAAAAAAAAATAACTTATTAGAAAAACCCCAGAAAAGGAAAACATAAATATTAAAATACCTAACTTCAAATCTACCTAAATTAAGTAGGGAAATGAATGCGCTTTTTGAGAGGCCAGGCCAATACTATCTTAAGGGAAACTAGCATTAATAATTTAAGAAAAAACATCATATTTAACTAAAAAATCCAAAAAGAAGAGAAATAAAATTTTACTACGTTTAAGTAGTTCTCTTAAAACTTAAGAATAATGTACATACATAAGATAACTGGAGATATATTTTTGTTAAAAGCAGAGTTCCGAACAAAATCGTATTATAGAAGAAAACGTACTTACAGTCAAACTGACGAATCACCTGTTACGGTTTATTTTGATTATTTTTTTTTCATTCCCGTGACACGCTTTCTTATTCTCAGTCTACTTTTTATTTTATTTTTTAATTAATTTCGACTTGCATTTTGAAAATTTAGTCTTCGAGAATTTTGTTTTTAAAATTTGTGTTAGATTTACTGCTATTTTACTCACTCATGTTTATCTTTCTTTTCATTTTGATGTGTCATCTTGTTTTTCGTTTTCTTTAATTAATTTTTTACCCATGTTTCTTTTTATGGTTCTTTTTATCGTTCTATTTACATTTAGTTTATTTTTCCCCTAGTTATTAATCTGTCAATTAACTTTTCCTACGACATAGATCAGCCTTTATGTCACCTTTATATCGATGACGTAGTCACGTGTGTTCTTTCCTTTTCCGTTTTTCCGATTTCATCAGAGAAATTAGAAATCGGAGTTGTTGAAGTCTGTTGTTCTTAATGTAGTCTCCAGATATATTTTATTTTAATTTACTTTTATATTTTAATTTTTTCATTTCTCTGAGAATTGGAGAATGCTTTCATTTGCAGAAAGGTGTGGTGCTGGATATCTCGAAACCTCCCTTTAATGCTTGATTAGCTGTTTAAACAAACTTAGTGAATTTGCTTTTGAAATGCATTTCGTAAAATTTTGTTTGTATACGAATCTACGACACGGCTGCGAACCGCCACCGGCTTCTGCCAGTCGCAAATGCAAGGACGCGGCCGAAAACTTCAAAGCAGTTGCCGAATCTACAATGATTGAAGCCTCTGGATGGTGTACAAAACCAATAGCTCGGATAGACTTAATTTTATTCAAAGATGAGAATTTGAAGTGTTTTTAATTTTTTTTCCTAAACTTTACTGAATTTCAGTAATTGCAACAATTTCTTTTCGCTTTCCATTATTTATGTATTTCATTGATTATTACCTATATTAAATCTGTGTTCTTTTTTTAACTTTATCTTTGTTATCATTCTTTCATTTTTGTTTTTATCAAAAATGAGCTGGTAGCAGAGTGCTTTATCTTATATTACCTGTCTCAATTCATGGAGTAATACACATACATATTTACATATACAGGGTGATTCACGAAGATGTGCAGAAACTTTGGGAGCTCATTCTACATGTAAAAATAAAGAAAAAAAGTTATATAAACATAGGTCCGGAAATGCTTCAGTGCGAGTTCGGCTAGCGAAAAATGTCACCCATAATTTAGTATCCTGGGTGAAATGAAGACTTGCTGGAAGTCTGGGAAGGTGAATTAAGAGGCAAAATCAGTGGTTTCTTATGGTTGTTGACCTGAAAAATCCAATGAAACGTGTCGCAGAACTGTATCTCTCTTTGTTTGTAAGCCTATCCCATAGTGGAACCTTCAAGAGAGGGATCGAGAAATAACGTTTTTTTCCGTTTGACGTACATTAAAGGTGGTAAATGAGATTAGACACACAAAAGTTTACAACTAAATTTGTAGAACATTTCAATCTGAAGAAAACGGTGCAAATACAGTATAAGAAAGTGAATAGACGAAATGTTGTTATGTACAACAGTGCAAAGTAAATTGAACTGGAAAACATTACCCTACACCAAATCAATAAAATTACAGTAATTCTCAAAAATGTTTCCATCAACTGAAACGCATTTTTCTGCACGTTTGACGATTGCTCTGATTGCTTTTATTAGTTTAGCAGGGCTGTCCTTTAACTGCGTAAATACTTCAATAGGGGCAAGTAGCACTTCACGGGAGTTTACTGTGACCACGAAAACCTTTTCCTTCATCCATCCCCATATACAAAAATCCATCGATGTATGATCTGGTGATCTGGGTTGCCAGTGTATAGGACCTCTACGATCGATTCATTTTTTGGGGGAATTGGTGATTTAAATTGGTGGAAACATCATTTGAAAAAATGTGGTGTTGCGCCATCGTGTTTGAAGTATATCCGGCGTCGCGTTACAAGAGGAACATCTTAAAGCAATGTCGGTAATTCTTCTTGCAGAAACTGCAAGAAGAACTGTACGTACACCAGACCCATTGAGCGCTCTTAGAAAATAAACGGTTCAATCAGCTGATCATTAATAATACCACACCATACATTAATGCTAAATCGTTGTTGAAAGTTGCGTTCAGCTGTTGCATGAGGGTTCACTTCTGCCATGTAAGTGTTATTTCAATGAAATAATTTTTGTTCTTTACGACACACATGTTCCTTTTTAATGTTGAAATTATAATTGTAAAATATAAATTTTAATAAACATTTACTCTGTTTATTGGGAATTTAACAAAGTTATTGTCGGACAAATATAAAACATGTGCTGTTTTGTTCTGGTGAAACGTTCATTTACTCGACTATCTACACTTTCTGTATATTGCATTTGCACCGTTTTCTACAGAATTAATTGGTCTACAAATTTTGTTGTAAACTTTTGTGTGTCTAACCTAATTTAGCACCGTTATTGTACGTCAAACGGAAAAACGTTGTTTCTCGATCTTTCTTTTGTAGGTTACACGAGGGATATGCTTACAAACAAAGACAGATACAGTTCTGCTTCATGTTTCATTGGATTTTTCAGGTCAACAACCATAAGAAACCACTGATTTCGCCCTTTAATTTATCTTCCCAGACTTCTAGCAAGTCTTCATTTCACACAGGATACTAAATTATGGGCGACATCTTTCGCTAGCCATAACTCAGTACTGTACATTTCCGAACCTATGTTTATATAACTTTTTTTCTTTACTTTTACATATAGAATGAGCTCCCTAAGTTTCTGCATATGTTCATGAATCACAGTGTATATATACGTAAAATATACATACTGTATATCTTAAACAGTTTTAATTCTTATTTAATTAGTTAATTGTAATCTTTGTCAGTGTCATTTGGTTGAAGAGTGTGGTTAGGTAACTAGAGTGTGGTTTCTTAACTAGAGTAGTTAGAATGGATTAGTTGAGACCGGTGGCTAGTGACCGGAACCCTCGGTTTGGTGATGCGTGATTCCACTGTTAATCTCTTGTCTATTCATAGATATGGCTAATATTCATCCTCTGATTGTGTAGTTCATAGATTGTTATATCTTGGATTCATTAATCTGATAGATAGTAAGTTTGATATTTAGGGAGAATTGTTTTCCGAATTTGAAAGTAAAGTTGACAGTAAATTTTAGCTTTGGGCTTGATAAGGATAATATTTCCCGCCTTTCGCCGTTAAGTTTTTCAGAAGAGTTGTATTGGTTTATGCAGATCTTTTAGCCTTAATTTGAATGTGTTGTTCTTCATGAAGTGGTAAACTGATCAGCCATTTCAGATTTCGGAAAATCATCCAAAACCCTCTATTGTCCTGTGTCGGTCAGTTTGTGAATTGCTAGTTGGCCACCTTCATTATTTTTCTCTCAAATTAATGTAATTTCTGAGAACTTCTTGGCCGTGCTGATTTTGGTTCGTTTCCTTCATCATTTAACTTGCAATATGATTGAAATTCAGGATGATGTTTTATCTGTTCTTTGCTTTGCTTCGTGATATTGGTTCTTCGCTCTTAGACACACCGTGTACGTTTTTAAATGTGTTTGTTTTAGTTGTTTGGGCTGGACAATAGCTTTCCCAGGCGATGATTTAGCTAATATATAAGTCCTCTCTATGTGCGACTGGTTGAGATTCTGCTACTTTTAATTGAACGTTTCGAAAATAGATCAATTTCCCCTTCTTTGCCTCAGGTAAACATATGTGTTTTTTTCCTTTGAATTGTTTGGAGTTGTATTTGATGATTTTGGAGATATTCCATTAGTTAAGCTTGTGCTTCAATATTTTACCGGACACTTTTAGCTTTCAGCTAGGCCGACTTTCGCGATTGGATGGGATGGAATGTGTCACAGTTTATTTTGATTTTATTTTGTTTTTTTCATTGCCGTGACACCTTTTTATTCTAAGATTTTATTTTTTTTAATTAATTTCGATTTTGCGTTTTGAAAAATTTGTCGGGATATATTTCTGTTTTTCGAAAACTTGTATTAGGTTTATTGCTATTTCATCAATCATGTTTATCTTTCTTCTAATCCTTCTTGTAATCTTGTTTTCCGTATTCTTTAATTAATTTATTATCCTTAACTTTAGGATCTTTTTATTGCTGTGTTTACGAGAGAGCGATGTAGCGAAACTACCCACAGCCATAGCTCCGTTGCATAAACAGAGCCTTCGGAGTGTTGTCTACAGTGAAAGTTCGGCGGACCTCGAAGCTATCATCACGAAAAGTGAAAACGCTCCTTGGTTTTCAAAGATTCTAGTGAAAAATAACAGTTTGTGCTAAGTGACATGAGTGTGATGTTTATGGTGAAAGGTTCACAATATTTTTTTTTTTTAAGCCTCTTCCTTCAACCGGACAATTTAGTGAGAAATTAAGCAGGAAAAAACTTATTACTTGAACTGTATTTCTCTTTACGTCTTCGCTCCATTAAATCCGTATTTTATTATTATTTTTTTTTTTATTTTACCTTGTCTTTTATTTATCATCTCTTAATTTCGTTTTTGTTCATTTTTCTCAAAAATAAGCTGGTAGCAGAGTGCTTTATCTTATATTACTTGTCTCGATTCATAGAGTAATACACATATATATTTACATATATATATATTTATCTAGTCCCGTTGATCCCGTTGGTCACCAAACGCTGGGAGTCTTACCTCCCGCGACCCAAAAGACCTGTATCGTGGGATACTTTAACTTTAACTTATGTATATCCTACACAGTATTTATTTTTATTTAATTAGTTAATTATATTCTCTCTCCGTGTCAGTATCAAACGCGTTTCTGTGTTTAATAAAGTTAAAAACACCAAAATAATAATATATTATAGACAACAATAATAATAACTAGTGACATCCCGTGAAATATTCACGGAAGTAAAACAAATTCCACATTTTTTGATTTTGATTTTGGACGCATTTATGTCCAGAAGAAACAAACAGTTTGTCGAAAAAAATTATTTAGAGAAATTAATTAATTAATTTTTTTTTATAATACACTAAAGGAATAGATGCAAAAGTATATAATTTCTTTATACTTAAGTTATTTTTTTATTGATTTAGAATAATTATAGATGGCAACCCGTAAAATTCCACGTTAATATGACAACCCGTGATTTCCCACATTTTTGAAATACCGTATAATTTTTGAAAAACACAAGATTAAAACGTTCAAAGCTCTTTTTTCGGAGGTTTCAGAACTCTCTGATAAATTTTGATGCATGAACTTCATGCATTTCAGTGTAAACTTCATATATATGCGGAAGAAAAATCTCAAAACGCTGATGTAAAACACGGAAGTAAAACAAATTCCACATTTTTGAAAAACAAAAGATTGAAAAATATGTTGTAAGCTATTTTTTTAGAAGCCATGACTTCCAAAACAGCCTATATGTAATTTGAATATCGGCTTATTTGTTAAAATAATATTATAATATTGTTAAAATAAAAGAAAATAGAAAGTTGATTTACCACTTTCAACAACAATAATAACAATAACGAATGTCCTACAGCCAATACCAATAATCCTGTCTGGACAACAATGACGGCACGTGCATCGTCATAGTCCCCTACTTGTTGATTAATGAGCGAGTGGCTACACAGCCGAAATTATGTAAAAACCGAGGTTTTACAAACTCTCTGATAAATTTTGACGCATGAACTTCCTGCATTTCAGTGTAAACTTCATTTATGTGGGAAAGAACATTTCAATATGCTGATAATAATTGTGTAATCGCGATCTATCGAAGTGAAGTGGGACGAATATTAGAGACGCTATCTTTAAACATGTTCGTGACGTCATGCCTGACGTGTTCCAACGCTGCACTGTGATTGGTTATTTCAAATTACAAATTTACGAATTTACAAAGATCGTACAACTTTTGCCTATTAATAGCATGATCCGTACAATTTTTCCCTAATAATAGTTTGATAATTTTCTCAGAACAATCCCGTTCCAACAATTACATACTTTCTTTTGCCTGGAATATACATTTCAATAATACTTAACTGAAAACTCATATGATTAACTTATAATAAACTTATAGGATTACTAATTAGTAGAGCAAGTTATTCTACAAAACTATTCAATTTTACATGATTAAAATATTTTAAAACTTATATTAGTTTGACATAATAGCACAATTTGAAACACATCCAAAAAATTCTATAGTTGGAGTATTTAAGTAATACAAACATACTGTATAAACTTATTTTAAAATATGTTTCCTAAAATTAAGAATATTTATGAAGCGGTGTTTCAATGTATCTTCAAGACATATAGCGCGTCATGACTCAACTTCATAACTTTGAAAGCAGAAGAAAATTAATTTTTGTGAGAAATTATTGAAGAGATATAATTAGCTGCAAATATCTAAATAATATATTTATCAATTTTGGTTTTCTAAAAGACTTCGGAATGAGTTTTATTTAATGAATAAGTTCTTTTCCACTTATCAAATTAAATAAATCCTGCTTTTCTTATCAATATCCTAATAAGTTATTTACACTACAATCCACAAAAACGGCACGAGAGTTTTCAAAAATGTAATTCCTGTTATTTTAAAAAATTGGTATTATTTTTGATATTTGTAATTGGTTGGAATATTTTAAAATCAATCATTTCTTATTGAACGTTATTAAACTTTCAATAATTATTAAAAAGAAATAACATTTAAGTTTTTAATGTGTAATGTTCTTGAAATGAAATTCTGCAGAATTTTTGTTCTATATTTTATTTATTTTTAAAATTATATTGTATTTCATTGTTACTTGTATAAGTTATTAATTGATCAAGTATAATATTTTTTTCTTATTTTATCATTACAGTTGTACACATTAGCTATAATTTATCTGCTAATTTTCGTTAATAGAGTGTTTCGGAATTTATTTATTTTTCTTATTACTATATATTACTATATATTACGTCCGCAACAATAGAATTTCATAAGTTCACAAAAGCATTGCCTGGCAATGGGCTTAGTGTTGCATGGTCAACTGCGCAAATTTCCAACTGAGGTAAAAATGAATTTCAATATTGTATTGCATGTATGTTTTAGAACTTAAACTTAAATTTATTTTTAATTTTAGTTTTAAGTTTTAGTTTTTAGTTTAGTTGATGTAATTCCTTTTTGAAATCAGGTACATATGAAAGGCTTCCGGAGCAGTCTAATTTCTTATTTGAAATATTTGATTTTTTTTAAAGCTTTTGAATTGTTGGAGTGAAACAATAAAAAAAAAAACGTTTTAAGGACATACCTTTATTATTTTTTAAGGGGGGCCTCGCCCCTCCCCCCTTATATACGCCCCTGGTTTGTCATAATGATGGAGTTGCTGAAGTATCGGATTCGGTGCTCTTTCTCGTGTGTATCATTGAAGATGGGCGCTGTCATTTAAAAATGGCGATCCGCGTCGGTAACTGTTGGTCTTCTTTTGAAACATTATGCAACATCTGGAAAAACATCGTAATATTTTGAATGATATCCTGACCCTTCTTCCTGACAATGCTCCACCATATGTATCATGAACGCATACAATTCTGATATTTCGGAAACCCTTAGTTCTACAGGACAAGAACAATCCATTTGATTAAAAAGGTGGTAAGATTTACCTTCATGTCATCCTCTAGTTTTTGGTATCTATTCTTACCAAAGATGCTGAACTTTAAATATCATTTTCTGCAAAAAGTTCATAATACAATTCATAATCCGTTCATCACAATAAGCGGTGGTCTTGAAAAGAAGCGAATGGAACTTTCAGAATGAAACTTTCAACATATGTTACAATGAGAATTTTTCCATTCAGACCCGAATGCATTTATTTATTTATTATTTTCTTTTTCTTTCACTTTCTCCTTTACTTGATTAGATAGACGGATACCAGTATTAAGAACTTTTGGAAGAAGGTAATAACTACACTTTTATTAATAATTGTGCTGATACAAAATGTAGAGGATGAAACGAAGATTAAATCTTACCAATTTTTGAATTAAATGGTTTGTTTGGTAAGTATCGGCTTTCGCAGCGTCGCAGGTAACTTCATAATACACTGATTTGCATATCCCAGATATTTTGAAGAATTTGGAATTGGAATGAAATGAGTAAGATTTTCTATTGTTTTCTATCCTGAATAAGTAAGTCACTGCTAGCATACAGTATAAATTATTTTAATGTAAATTAAATTATGCGTGTTGATATTAATTATATCATTGACTATCATAGATACTTTAAAATTCCTCCAAAATACGAATTGCAATATTTATTTAGAAATTTTAACTGATTTTAGTTTCTAATCATATGAAAAAAAATATAATTTTCTTGATAATACTCACAAAAAAATTAAATTCAAAATACACTGGAATCAAAGAACTAAAAACAAACAGAAACATTGTGAATATATAATAAAAAAGGAATTAAAAATACATGAAAATTGGATATAGGATACGAAAAGTCAAACAGAATCATGAGTCATATCAAAATAATGGTTCTGTCATCGCTTGATGCGTAAATGAATCCAAACATACAAAAGAGTTGCTTGTTATATTTTCATCAGATCATGGTCTGAGTGTGAAAATAGAAGTTTGAGAAAGCCCAAGCATTGTAATGACTTCGAAACATTTAATAGATGAATTTAGGTGGGTCCAAGACTAGAAGTAGGAGAAAATCAGATGAAAGAAGCAAGAATGCGAATCTGTTGTCTACAAACTCCGAATCCGAAGAATCACCTTCATCAAGATGGAGCAGATGGAAGACTTACGGTTGCAGCTTCTGTAATAATCATCAACAATGGTACACCAACGCAGATGCGATTTTTCCTTGCTCCTTCTAAAGTTTTGTTGTTATATGCTTACAATATGTATAGAACGCTTCTTGCTGGAATTATTTCTGCAAAGCTTTACGAATAAGAAATGAAATTGGCAATACTTCATAGGACATTTATAGAGTCGTTTCCCTAATTTACGCCTTTAGGCATATCCTGTAGGCAATTCGTTTCTCCAATCAAATAACAATGCACGTCCATGCCAAGATAGGCTGAAAAATCAAATCATCAAGAGGAGATCATTGAGCTTATGAATTGGCTTATGAATTGGTGGTGTATTGGAGATATCTATACTGTTTTTGTTATTTTATATACATTGGTAGAAATTAAACAAGAAAAAGCAGAAAAAAAGATTTTATATTACCTTCCACAGCAGTAAACAGGGCGATGGAACACAAGTATATCCAGGAATATAATGAAATCTAAACAAACTTAAAAAAAAATCATGGCGCTGTGAAAGGAATATAAGGTATACATTTCATGTTGTCTGACACCAGAAAGTATAAGAAATGATAGAAAAGAAATGTTAGATGGAAGCGTGAGTTTCTTTCAGCTGCATACTATTTCGCGAACTCTGTCTTTCTCAAATAATTCAACAGATCTCGCCAGGAGAATAACTAGGCATAAGAATCACTTCGAACCTTATTCTGCTTCCGTCCTTCCATTCAGAACGTCGTCCGTGACCAGCAAATATCTAGTCAAGCTGTTAGTTTGTCGGAAAATTTGAACAAACACGCACACACTTGGGAAAACTTCACCATTTCTCACTGAAGAGAGGGTCACCTGCCACATTTCTCCGAGGAGAGAAAAACATTTGGAAGACATTTTAGGCTTCTGATATAAATATCAGACGTCTTATATGCCCGCTTTGTCCGTCCGTCTGTGGACAAATATTATTAATATCATTAAATTCTCATTAGCTCAACAATCACAGTAACCGCAACAATCACATTTATAATAAGAAGGAAATTAAAGCACTAATTCTACATGATTTGAACAAAATGACAAAATGACACTGGACGCTAGTATTAATTATTATATTTTCTTATATGTATAAGAAGCCATTGCGAAGCATAGTGATTGACAAAGTCGCTATTCCTACTTTGGTTCATCTCTCACACTAATCAAGCCACAAGAAGTATCTCTGTCGTGATTTGTCTCTGTCTCTGAGCGTCAAGAGGAGAAGGAATAACAAGGGTGGAATCAACAACGTCGGGATTCATGACCCTGTTGTTTGTTATTTACCGAGTCACAAAGTCACATATTAGGAGTAAAGAGATGAGAACTGGTTCAGTGAGTCGAAGTTACAAATTGAATGAACAAAAAGAAACGAACTTTCTATTGATAGAGTCTTACTATCTCAATAAATAGAAAGAGAAAGAAATCATTTGCGCGAATGAAAAACAACAACAACAGGGAGTTTGTTCTTCAAAGGTGCAAGTCGTGCTTTAAGATTTGTAATGGAGCAAACTGAAGACAAGATAGTATAGATTTTTATTGGTTTCAAGGTTTCATGTGCAAAGCCTACGACAACGTTGTGAAAAGCACCACGGATATTAAGGACACTGGGAAGGTAGGACGAGAAGACATGAACATGTCAAACAAACTGTGTCAAACAGGCGGTGAAAGCATTAGGTGAAAAATAGATATTAAGAAGAAGAGTATATTTATGTTTTATGTTTATGTGGTGAATGTGGGTGGCAGGGAAGCCAAGCACTGCGAACGGAGATCTATAAAAAGAAGAGTAATTATTAGATAAATGAAGAGCTTTTCGAAGACATAAAGCAGAAAAAAAAGTTATTGCAAATATGGCTCAATTTTAACCATAATTATGACAGATATATTTAGAGCACAACAATGCACAATAAAGCATCTGATAAGAAAAGAAAAAGATAAACCTTGTGAAAAAACGAGAAGAAGTTATAATATATAGAGGCGGATAAAAAGCAACTGAAGTTTCGAGATTCTTAAAACTTTTTAAAACAAATCATATAGTAAAATACAAATACAAAATGTACCAGTAGAAGAGTGGAAAGCTACTTCTAAACATTGCTGATGAAAGAAATACATATATCAGTTAAGTCGGAATGAACAGGAAAGCAAAATACAATGAGAAGAAAAGATATAGCATTAATGGAGAAGAAAAACATTAAATTTAAAAACAGAAGGAATACCTGATCAGCTGATGAAGGAGAGAATAATAAATTTATTTAAAATACGAACTAAAGTAATGAAGAAAATAATTATTGAAAGTATTATCCCAATATAGGGAAGATTGGAAGATCACATAATGAGTATCAATATTGAAAGAGTATGAAAAAGGGTAAGTGAGATCAATGACGGAATTATAGAGAAATCGCTGTTCATTTAGTAAGAATTTTTGATGAAAAGATTGATAAAAGTCGATATAAGGACGAAGAGTGGTAAGAACAGAGCGGATTTCAACAATGACGATCATATCACGATAATGTATTAATCCTCGACCAGATTAACCAAAAATATTCAGAGAGGAAGAGAATTATACAAGTTTTCTTGATATAATCATAGTTAATGAAAGTATTTGTAATCCGCCATTTTGCTTATTATTATTAAGAATATTTTTTGTAACAGATAATATTTTTTATGGGAAGAGAACAACAAAATGGCATCGGTAAATAGTTTGAGCTGTATATATGAATCAGAAAGTGAAAAGAAAGATGAAAACAGAATTAATAATGGAAATTAAGGTAATGTAAGGTTTCAGCAGTTCAGCAGTTCAAAAATAGTTCCATTGGCCATGTAAAAAATAGTGATGATTTTTGAAAAAGTTTAAAAGATATAAAAATTATAAATGATAATGTTACGCTCTCAATCGATGTTAAGGATTTGTCATCTCAATTACTTATGAATTAATCGCAAAAGCATTAGATTTATTATTAGTAGAATTCGATTATCGTGAGAAAACAATGACGGTAATTTTGGTTTAAATTTTATTTTCCAATCCATATTTTACTGCAAATAATCAAGTGGTACAACAAGATAAAGGAATGATCATAGGACTGCCATCATCAGCGATCATCACTGAAATTTTCTTGCAATTAGAAAATTTAATTTACTGAAAACCGTGCTGAATTCAAATTAAAAATTGCCTTCCGTATATACGCACTTTGTAAGGTGTGAATTAGAAACAACAAGTTAAAACACAACGTTTCTGACCATCTACTACATTAGGACAATTTTAAGCATAAAATAAAAAACAGAAAACTAAAAAACCTCGTCCAGTACTGGAGTCGGTAAATTATAAAAAAAGGAAATTTGAAGATATCAACGGAAGCGGAAGTATAACCCCTAGTGACAAAATAGGAACTACACAACAAAAGCGGTTGCTTTACATGATTTTTCTTTTGTGTAATTGTATTTTAACTCATTATTTTAAATATATTTTAAATTATAAATTTATTTATATTAATTTATAATCAAAGGCCATATTCCAAAACATTTGTCGTTTTTGTACAAAAATAAATAAATAAATAAATAAAAAATCATGTAAAACAACCGCTTTTGTTGTGTAGTTCCTATTTTTGTCACTAGGGGTTATACTTCCGCTTCCGTTGATATCTTCGAATTTCCTTTTTTTGATATTTAACGACATCAATACTGGACGAGGTTTTTTAGTTTTTTGTTTTTTATTTTACACTTGGAAATGGACCTTATGTAGTAGATGGTCAGAAACGTTGGGTTTTAACTTGTGTTTCTAATTCACACCTTACAACGTGCGTATATAAGGTAGGCAATTTTTAATAGAAAATTTAATGTTTACATAATTCCATAACTCTATATCCTTCTTTCAAAAATATGTTGATGATATCTTTATCATGACCGAAGATAATAATGATAATATTATCTTGGAACAATTAAATTCTTTAGATAAAGATTTAAAGTTTTCATTAGAATTGGAAAACAATAACAAGCTTTCGTTTCTAAATATATTGGTAAATGTCCAGAACAAAGGTGTAATTACAGACTATCAGATAACGCCCTTCGCTTCAGCTACTCCATCTCATGTCAAAAGAAATCTTATAGTTATGAAGGTAAACAAAGCATTTACGATATGTTCTACTCAGCAGTTGTTCCTTGAAAATTTTACGAAAATAACAAATAGGTTCATTAATAGTCGTTACCCTGAGAAATTTGTTTCCTATGCTAATCAGCAAAGTTTAAATCACATTTATAATCCCAACCAAAAACATAACTTTCGTAGTATGATATAGGCAGCATTTCCTTTTCATTCCATAACTGATAGTGGATTACAACAAATTTTTTAAAATACTGATATTAGGTTAGCAGTTAAAAATAAATTAACCTATCCCATACACAGTAATATTAATAAAGCATTAGATATGAACAAAAAAGATTAGACATGAAACATGATTTGTTTCAATGTGCGAAATACTGGATAAAGAATAAAAAAAAGGATGGCTGAACAGAGAAGTTCTATAAAAACCGGTAACGTTAATTGTTCCGGGATTGTGTATCAGACATATAATACAGACCATGTTAGTGAATTTTGTAAGTTTTTAATATTGGTCAATAATAATAAAAAAGATACTAGAGAAATGTGAGTCTTATTCATCACTTTATTAGGGTCCTGTAATACGGAATAATAATATTTATAAATTACACTGCCACTATAAGTTTCAGACACATTCATGTAGACAGAGGAGACAAATTCAAGAACCTATCAATAAACGACGAGCTGAAACACGATAGATGGACAAGCTCCAATTCTTCCGACAGATGGCAGTCAGCAATCACCTCTTCCACACCCAATAACGTGACTTCAGGTTGGCACCAATTGGAAGCTGATTATTTAAATATTATTGTTTTGATATGAAATTATGTAAATATTTAGAATCTATGTAAGAATCAATTCTGTTAAGAGGAGTTCCGCGGTGAAACTCAAAGGCTCTAAAGTATTTTTCAAATGTTTTTATAAATTTTTTAAAAAAAAAATATGTGCTATTTCTTATTATTTTTTATTAAACAAAATAAAATTGTATTTTTAAGTTTTAAGTAATAGACTTAAAAATACCTACACTTGTTAGTGACTTTAAAACTTAACCGCTAAAAGTAAAAGTATATCTCTTTAAGCACTCCATATTTTTGTTTTATATTTGTTTATATCTTCTTTTATCCCTAGATATACATTGTGTTCTGTCGCCTTGATAACTGCCATGGAGGGTTGTTAGTTGTATAGAATAATAAATTCAACTTGGCATATCAACTGGATCATCTTCTTTTCCACCAACGATTAGGTTCAGTAAGGATTTCCAATGTATAAAACTCCATAGCAGGGAGTGCAGTAGAATACTTGACCAATAATTGACCTTTGAAGCTTTCCAAGGGCACTCAACTATGCTGATTGCCAATTAGGACAAATTCAACCCTACTCACAAAATAGGCGATTCTAGTCCAGGAACTTGACAGGGAAAAGATGCAAAGTTATAGCCTTGATTAAGTTCTAGCTCCATGAATTTCTGAAAGACTAGCAGCTTCATCTTGGTGGAGAGACATAGTGTTATTTCGATAGAAGTCGTGGATTTCCTTAGAGTAGATCGGCATCATTCTGGGGTCCTGTTATCAGGAAAATTGATTTTCACATTTCGATCCATCCTTCCTATCTGCGTGGCAATATCCAGCAACCATATTTAATAAACTATTTACGAAAGTCTGCTTGCACTAACATTATTATTCTCACCTTCTTTGACACCGTCTGTCCGTACGTATCACAATCACTGAGATAAATCCATTCTTCATGTAAAGTTTCCACAGATTTCCATTTGGGCAAGGAATCTCTCTTTGAGTTTGCAACGGTTGGTTTTTCCCTTTTAATCAATGGAGTTGCAGAAGAGTGCTGCCACTTTATAATCATCTTTAGTCCAACATTTTCGGATGATATTAAAAACATGGGGCATCTTGGAGGGCAATAATCATCCAATATATGACCTCGGCACTTATTGATAAATCATTCTTTAGACACTGTTTTATATCTTTGTCTGTGTAACTAAACTTTGCTTGGAAAGGAGTTGTAATATAACCCTTCCAAACAGCATTTAATTTAGAAGCTACGACTATGAAAAATGACATATTGAAACAACTATCGGAATGTGCAAAAATGCAAACACAAGAATAGTTCTTTTTTTTTTCAATTATCATGGAACCGGGTACCGAGCAATTGAATTCGTTATCATACACTCTATGACAAAAAAAAGATGCACTTGGAAAAAATAGTGTGATCATGAGGAAACCACAAATGTGCAAATAGGATGGAAAGAAAGCGATATCAGAACAATGTGAGAGCAATTCAATTGTTTATTTCAGAACAATAAGTCCAGAATTGGTACATGTTATGGGTCGGCCTCTTGTAGCGACAGTTACGGGTATACTGTATAGTATTGAAGTTTATAAACATTTAAATGGCGTAATGGGAAACATTCATCCAATAGTCTTTGGGTTTCTGGGCTAGTTCACCCACATTGGAGAGTGTTTTAATTGGGACATGTCCCAAACATATTCTGATCTGGTGATCTGGCAGGTCAAGAAAGTATCGGAACACCACGTAAACACTCCTAGATATAATCGCCGTTTGCGATCGGACAATATCCTGCTGAAAAATGTCTCTTGGAAAATATTTGCAGCACAGGCAGAACGACATGTCGCAAGATAGCCTAGACATAACGTTGGGTTGTGAACTCCAATGGTCAGCTAAGGGTGACCGGTATCATATGCAATGGATCCCCAAATAAGGATGCTAGTGACGGCCTTGTGATGCTCCTCAGTTAGGTGAGGTGAGCCGCGCTAGTCTGGACGTCTCCATACACGTATGCGGTCATCTCCAAGTGAGAACCATTATTCATCACGATACATTATACGGCCCCAACCAGTTCATTCACATCAGTGTAGGCGATGGGTCAGTGATAGTCCTCGTAACTATCCCTACCCTCTATCTCTCTTTTGATATTAGATTGATATTAGACGAGTATCTGTCTAATATCAAGTTTTAATGAATCTTTCCGAGTAAGAAAGCATTTATAGTTATTAGTGTCCCTAATTTTATTTTATTCCCTTTTATTGGAACATCTTCTATATATAGACTTCACGATATTGTTACCGGTGGTTTGAACCATCTTCCTCCTAAGGAGTGGACTCACCCTACCCAGCTTCCCTATGGAGGGTGGACTCTTCCAGGAGCGAGAGGGAGGCTGGAAACGGCTTTAAATAGAGACGACGAGGCGATCTAGACAGGAAGTTGGTGGCCGAGAGTCACAGGGAGAGGAGAAGTAAAGAAGAGGCAGATTCAGACTAAAAGCAAGCCGCCTTTCTTGAGAGAGGAAAGCAGTGAGAAATAACTTGACATCACCGGTGAAGCCGCACCGATTCCCGGCAGAAGCAAGAGCCCTGCGGTCCAACGAGGACGACTACTGGGAAGGGAAACTACAGCAGTGCAGGTCAAAACCGTTTCCGACGAAAAGCGAAAGCATCCCAGATCGAGTCAGACCACCAAAGGGAGAAGATACATGAGGGACCAGCACAAGTACTATTAAAGACTCGTAAGACTGTTAGTTTTTAAATACAATAAAGCATTCCTTCCCGTTACGATAGGAGAAAGAATTGCAGAATAAAAATTCTTCGTATTCAAGTTTAGCTATCATACTGACAGTAGCTAGATCGTCTATCCCATTTCGTAAAGAAAACCCCAAGCGACCGGAAATTTTGGCAATCAAAATCGGAGTACGTCCCATTCCCGAATCTATGAACTTTGGCCCAAAAGTACCATTACCAATATTTAAGCTCTAAGATGTCACTACAATATTAGCTGCAGCAGAAAAAAATACTACTTTTTTTTTACAGTTGTATTTGGATTGTCTGAATGATTACTATAATTTATTGTTCAACATGCTCATATAGGTTTGAGATCCAAAAAGTTGGTATTTTTATATTTTAGTAGGAATTATGCTACTCCTTTACACGTCAACATTTTGTTTATGGTAATTTAAAAATTTCAGGCCAAATGGTATGTTTCATCAAATCAAATGAATTTATTTATTCACCATTTTTTATCATTTCTATTACAGGCGTTATATTACTGTGTATTTCCATCACAAAGTTATTTACCATTACAAAAGTAAAAATATTGAGAAAAATGTGGGAAATTTAATTGAAAAGTGAGCTTCTCTCTAGTTTCTTCAACGACGATATAAACTATTAAAAAATAATAACTTAACAGAAGAACTAGTAGATACAACTGAAGTGCTTTAAGAAATATGCCCATCTTTTCAGAGAAAAAAAATTTCTGAATGACCACGAAAACAGTTGAAAAATCATACAAGTAAGTTAATTAAATATTAATATTAATAATAATTAAAAGAAATGACATTAAAAACACTCAAATAGGATAGAAAAATAAAATTAAAGCAACATGAAAGAAATTTTTTTCGATATTTTCTTTCTAAGGAGATGACAATATCTTGCAGACACGTAATATGAAGAATTATAAACATCAAAGTGCAAAATTATGAAACTTTCATTCATCCCATAATATTTTAACAAATTTATTTTTACGAATAGTAAAAATGAATAGATGTATGTAAATATGAGAAAATATATTTGGAATAGCAAATACGAAATATAAAAAAAATAGCAGCAAAGCCTGTCGGATGACAGACATAAAGAAATCAGAAAAATCCTTTTATTATCAATTATCAAATATAAAGTAAATGTAATCTAAATACTGCGGTAACTTGTGAACAGAAGCTTCTACGGCAAAAATGGTTTTGAGTTTCGAAATCAGCATAAACAATTGAGAAAGTATGCCAAATTTCATTAAATGGATGCAGTGGTAACAAAATTATTTGGTTTTGAACGTATGTTTTGTAGAAATTCAGTTGTCTAGGTCAGTTCCCAAGAATAACATTTCATGGAAACAACATGGAATGACATGAAATGACACAACGTACTAATATTTTCATTCAATTTGAGTACCCTTGATTCAATGGTATCATTGAGAACCGTTGGATCTATCTTCATAGATTAATTATTCGAGTTACAGACAGCTTATTGTGTTTTAATTTTCTGACAATTTGTAGATTTTTTAATTATCTTTCTTCAAGTAATTTTTCATAATAATTCATTGTTTCATTACAATATTAAATAATGTAGATGTCATATTGTTTCCAATTCTCTGACAATTGATTTCTATAGCAACCAAACTCACCTTTGTATAATCTAAATACTGCTTTAACTTGTGAACGAAGCTTCTACAACAAAAATGGTTTTGAGTTTCAAAATCAACGTAAAAAACTGAGTAAGAATGCCAACTTTCATTAAAATGGGTGCAGTGGTAACAAAATTATTTGGTTTTCAACGTATGCTTTGTTAGAATTTCAGTTGTTTAGGTCTAAAATTTCATGGAATCCACATGGAATGACAAAATGAAGTAATATTTCATCGAATTTGAGTATCCTTGATTCAATGATACCATTGAGAACCTTGGATCTATCTTAATAGCTTGATTATATCGAGTTGCAGACAGACAGACAGACGAAATTAGCAAATTATATAAGTTGATATTCAATCGAAAGTGACATCTAAATAATTATGTTCACAAATATCATGAATATAAAACAAAAGAGAAAAAAGAATTTGACTTAAAATAGTGTAGCAGTGCCAGAAGGTTTTGCAAATATTAGAAGCTTAAAACCAGATATCAAAGTGTTTTTAAATTAATTAGTATTGAAATTTTACAAATAGGTACTATCCATCAAAATTCTAATAAAAATAAATAAAATTTTAGTCCAAGACGGGTAATCGTGAAATACAAAGCACTTAGAATTTTTCTACAGAGGACATTATTCTGGATATAAAAAGTGGCATTGGGAATACATAAATATTCACGACATATATTTAGAAAGACACATCGGAAGTAGCACACTTTTGTAAAGGATAGAAGTATTCATTTAATAGTGTTAAAAATTTTAGACATTGAAATTGATTACAAGAAAACAAAAATTAAAGAATATTTCTTCATTAATAACAAAATATGTCTCAGCAGAAATTAGAAAATGATTTTTTAGTTTAAAGAGGCATTTAGTACAACTTTCAGTTTTTTTTTTAATTTATTTCCAGAATGCTTGCAAGAATCAGATCCTGTTATGTCTTCAAAGTTTCTGTTAGGGAAACTTCCGGCACAATGCCTGAGTCAGAAGCAGACAATACTAGAATAAAGGCAAAGGAGAAATTTGGTTTGGGAATCACGGGTTTTGACAGAATCACAAACCCTTATTATGCTTTAAAAATAAAGGCATTTTGGATGATTTCCTTTCTCTTGTTTACTTTTGCTGCAAAATATCAAATAAGCAATTGTGTAAATGAGTATTTATTTGGAAATCCCAGTATTGTTGTCGAAATGGTGTTGAAGGATAGTTATACTATACCAACCATGGTCTATTGTCCTGGTATTGGAAACGTGTATTTTTCGAAACTGAATGTTTCACAAATTCAAAATATATTGAATTATCAAGCAATGGAATTACAGTTCAACATTCAAGTGAGTAACACCTTTGTAACTTATTATTCTTTATTGTTACTTATTATTTTTTTGTAAATGGCTTAAGAAAAAAAAATGCTAACTCATTTATGGAATTGAATTTATGTAATTGGAAGTTCTTTAAATAATAAATATCTTTTGCTGACAACCATGATTCAAATGTGTTGTTCTATTATTTTTCACTAAGCAATTTAAAATATTAAAGTAATTTCCAAAAACGTAATTTTGATATTCAGAAATTTTATATTAAGGTGTTAAAAATATTGTTATTAGTTCTGATGCATTTGAATTACGTGTCACTTGAATTTTAATTTGCATAATTTTAATTTCTTTACAAATGCATTTTCTTTGAAAGTAATTAAACTTTGTTTCAATGTGCGAAATACTGGATAAAGAATAAAAAAAAGGATG
>JAFIDM010000006.1:56946452-56992247 GCA_023159025.1 Thereuonema tuberculata
CATTTTCGAATAACGATTCTTCAATGCGAAAATCCTTCGTCATCTTCGACTGTTTAATATTCCCACGCGTAAATTCAAGAATAAGTAAATAATTTGTACTTACAACTTATCCTTAAGAGAAAATAAATCGATGCTCATCAAAAGCAAACAACTGTTCGATAATAGTCGTAATCCAATTCACGTTGTGCGTAGATAAGGCTTATTCTCCATTCTTCGTTGCACAGATTCCTTTTTCCGATTTCTCAAGAATCAAAAAAAAATATAAATTGAGTTTTCCATTAAACTCATCTGGGAATTTCACTGTCTGGCATTGACTTTCACACATATATCTATTTCGCCATAGATATATTTTAAATTCTTTCTCCCATGTCAGAGAAAAAAAAAATATTTTACTGCTTCCGCAAGAAGCTCATTTTGAAGACTAATTTTTTCTCTTCCAAGAAACACTAACAATTGATTCCAACGACTTGCGCTTAACATCTCGACTTCATTGTTGTCCGCGCTACCTCTCCGTTGCACTCATATCTATTATTGTAAACACCATGAAGGCTTATTTTCCTCATACGTTTTCCCTAAAAAAAACAGATAAATTTGATTAACGAAAACACAATTTTAAACTACAAGAAAAAAGGTTAGTAATCCCGTTCTTTCTTTCTTTTCTTGAGTTCAATTCGTTTCAACACCAAAGTTTAATCATTTGCATGGGCAGTCCCAATGTCTTTGCATACGAAATTTCATTACAATCGGGCAACTCCTTCTAGGTGCGTCGTTTTTTTTGGTAATGAGTATAATTAAAACTGCAACTAAGAGAAGATGAAAAATTGGCTTCTAATTGTTTGAGAGAGAGAGAGAGGGAGAGAGAGAGAGAGAGATTAGAAACCTCGGAATCAATTTTTTTAACTTCAGATAAAATCCTGATTTCTAAGAGTTGAACCAGGCTCCTTCAGCCTATATTCATCCATATACCACTTCAGTTATCGGAGTCTCTTCAGAATGTTTGATTAATTATTTAAAGACTGAGGTTTTATGTTTTCAAGTGTAATTTATTTACAATATCAAATGGAATAAATAAAGAGCCATTACAAGTTCAGAAATACTCTACAAATGTCATTTTCTATTATAAAATACTATACTGGATTTTGCATGTTATATAATTGGACTAATTTAATTTTCAAAATTAATATTTGTAAATTACAGATAATGGAGTCTTAAAAGTATAATGCCAGAATGATTTCTTAGATTTTTGTTTAAAAAAAACATTAACTTAGTAAATTGACATTTCATTTGGAATTTTCAGTTTTAATTTTAATTTTGTAAGACCTGACTTATTTCGTCACTCTCAACTATGATTCTCCTCAAGGAAAATAATGGAAAAGTAATTAAAACTAACCTGATGAAAGCAATGATAGAAGAAAACATTATATGTCGGGTTTTTTTCTTATTATATTTCATTACAGACCTGGAAAGAATAATAACTGATCCTTTTCTACAGTGAAAGTTCAAAATTGAACATGTATACTACTTCCAATTGTTAAATTCAGTCTGATAGGTAATTTTGACATTCTTCTCCTAGGTTTTAATCACAGCACAGGACGATTCCTTCTCAGAATATTACTGTGAACTATTTATTTATATAAACTAATTTCAAACTGCATTGCTATTTTGAACAGTGTTTGATTGTTTCCAAATATTTTCCTGTTTTGAACTGTTTGACTTTTTAAAACTGCTCATCTGATTCTGATTCATGGAAACTGCTTAGCTGCTCTGAACAACTTGACTGTTTGAAACTTCCCAGGTGACATGAATGCTTTGTTGTTTCAAACTGCATTGCTACACTGAGCTTTAATAGCGTTTATTTCTGCTACCAGTGCTGATAACTACTTCTGCACTCTTGATTACCATTTGATTCCAAAAGTGAATATAAATTATATCAAAACTCTTTTGGGTGTTTTTATAACAGATTTCTGATGCTTTGCATTCTCCTGTCCCTTTTACATTAATAAATCCAGTAATCAATTCAAACAAAAGATTCGAGATGTCAGATTTAATTTAGGATAAATGATAACTTACTTAGGAGATATTCATGATAAATGCAAATATCTCTCGTAGCTCCGTAGTGTTATTCCACTAGAAATTACCTACAAAAGATAACTACAAATTATCTTTTTTATAAAGATTAGTTATGATATTTTCACTATTTCATTTTTCTATTTCATTCATTCAACCCATTCAATATCGGCCAGAAGATATATCTTGCTTCATCTTTAAGACATTACACTGAAGGGAAAACATTTCTCATAAGCTATTGCTCTTCTTAACTTAAATATTATTATGTTTCGTTTTTTAGAGTTATCTAATAAATAAGTTTTTTCTTTCATTTATGAAAAATGTATTGTGACTTATTGATCCATTCTACAACCTCACGAAACCGCTGGAACCTCCTATGATGGTCGCAAGTCAAGGGTGCAGTTCACTAGCTCAGTTATCTCGTGAGCGCAGAGGTTAATGCAAACCTATTGGAGTTGGTCAGTAATGCACACAATATATAAATACCTTAAACAATTAATACATTTGAATGAAAAATTAATTTAATGTGCTGTGAAAATAGTAAATAAATAAAGGAAAAGAAAACCAGCACCTGAACAAAAGAAGAAGAAAATGCCTTTCTCATTTTAGATTATGAGGAGGAGTTGGTAACGGCCGTTTTGCCCTAAAACGGACTTATCAGCCCAAACCTACCTCACCTTAACCAAATCAGAAAGGCAAGATCTTCCTAGTGAGAACCACTGTCAATCTTGCAGTGGTCGCACTCAACAAAAAGCAAAAAAAAAAAATAAATTGCTACGTCATCCGACACCAGCACCACCTTTTCCTATGAAACTGTAGGCAAAAAGGATTTTAATGGAAGAATAAAGATTCAAGAGAAAACTCATTAATATGAAAAATAAATTTAACTTGCTGTGAAAATAGTAAATAAAAAAAGGAAAAGAAAAACAGCACCTGAACAAAAAAAGAAGAAATTGCCTTTCTGATTTTAGAATATGGGGGGGAGTTGGGTATGGCCGTTTGCCCAGCAACGAACTCATCAGCCCAACCCTGCCTCACCCTAACCGAATCTGTGAGTGGGACCAGTGGCAGATTGACAGGGGTTCTCACTAAGAAGTTCTTGTCTTTCTGATTCGGTTAGGATGAGGCAGGGTTGGGCTGATAAGTCCATTGCAGGACAAAATGGTAGTTCCAAACTCCTCCCCATAATCTTAAATCAGAATGGCAATATCTTCTTCTTTTGTTCAGTTGCTGTTTTTCTTTTCCTTTATTTACTTACTATTTTCACACCATGTTAAATTTATTTTTCATATTAATGAGTTTTCTTTTGAATCTTCTATTCTTCCATTAAAATCCTTTTTGCCTCCTTCTTACAGTGCCATAAGAAAAGGTGTTGCTGGCGTCGGATGACGCAGCAATTTATTTTTTTATTTTGCTTTTTGTTGAGTGCGACCACTGCAAGATTGACAGGGGTTCTCACTAAGAAGATCTTGTCTTTCTCATTTGGTTAGGGTGAGGCAGGTTTGGCTGATGAGTCCGTTGTAGGGCGAAACGGCCGTTCCCAACTCCTCCCCTTAATCCAAATTAAGAAAGGCAATTTCTTCTTCTATTGATCAGTTGCTGTTTTTCTTTTCCTTTATTTAATTAACACATTTATTTAGGCAATCTCTTAGTTGCAATAATGGTCGATTACATAACAGCTGAAGCTGTCTCCTGCTCGCATATCTGCAAATGGAATATTCTAACACAAATAATGAATTTTAAATTACCTACTCCTGACTTGGAGTTTAAAACAAAACAAACAATGAAATATAAAATTAATTATTTCTTTTTAATTTAATCTATCTGAAACTAATCCACTACCAGTCATAACTAAAAGCTTATATGGATAATTTGATAACCTAATAATATTTACACCAAATTATCTAACACCTGCAATGAGTCACTCAATTACATTATATTTCCTTAACACTGATGGAAACTAAAACACGTAGGGACGGCTTCTACCTATTTCTATTAACGTTGAATCACGTTGTTTTAGTCGTAGAGTGCTTCCTGAACTGCACTGAAGGAATAATTTACTGGTGAGCTTGGCATGGATTCATGTTTAGTTCACAAACAATAGTCGCACTGAAATTCTGAAAGTAAAGTTCACGTTGACTAGACTTAACAACCTGTCCCTCCCTGACTTTTGTTTTCGCTGACTTACTAATTTACTTACTAATTTACTAATCTTCTAATGTCAGCGTTTCTAATCCTAACACTGTTCCCTATAACTTGGCTTTAACACTGTTCATAAACCAAACTAAATAGTTTCCTAGCTTGTTACTTGTCCTGGCAAGCTAAAAAGGTGTAATTAATTCATACTTAGCTACAGCTGTTCATTGAAGTTCTAGCTGTGAATATGAGAATGCTCTTAAAGACTATCCACAGTGTGCCTTATTCGCTATTAACACAAACTAAATCTTAACACAGTCTAACTCTCAGCTATGTGTCTGCGTTGAAGTAGTGCCCAAGCGTGTCCATGTGTTTCCGTCGAAGTTGAAGTGTAAAACTGCTGTCTCCGTCGTCAAACACTGTTATTCTTAAAACTCGCCTTCCCGCCTTTCAGTTGCAAAAAGGTCACGTGATCAAATCTTCAATTCATAAATCAACAATTGACTTCACAGAAATCTTTTTATAAGTATTTCCTACGTTTCGACGAAAATAACCAAATATCTATTAGACGGGAAACTGCAGGTGTCAATTTTCATTAACTTTTTCAATGACTGATGCTAATAGCTGTGGATTTCTCAATTGCAGGTGTTCAATCTTAATTAAAACTAAAAGAAAATATTTATTTTCTCTCTCACAAAAGATTTTTGCAATTTCATACCAAAATAAACAATCATCCTATTAATAAGCAAAAGTTGTACGGATCTTTGTAAATTTGTAAATTTGTAATTTGAAATAACCATTCACAGTGCAGCGTTGGAACACGTCAGGCATGACGTCACACCCATGTTTAAAGATGGCGTCTCTAATATTCTTCCCACTTTATCGCGATGGATCACGATTACACAATTATCAGCGGATTGAGATTTTCTTTCCCACATAAATGAAGTTTACACTGAAATGCATGAAGATCATGCCTCAAAATTTATCAGAGTTTGTAAAACCTCGGTTTTGACATAATTTCGGCTGTGTAGCCGCTTTCTCACTACTCAGCAAAGTAGGGGGCAATGACGATGCACGTGAATAATAGTGATCACACTTCCGTTTCTTTATTTTCTTAAATTCCAATTCTTTACTGTCTTAATTTTCAGTATTTTTTTTGTTTCCAGTAAATGTCCAACCTTTCAGTAAAAGTCAAATCTTTGTTTTCTTAAAGTCCAATTCTTCATTGTCTTATTTTTCAATATTTTCTCATTTTTTGTATACTTCCAATTACATTGGTTATTTCAAATTACAAATTTACAAATTTACAAATCAATAAATTTACAAAGCTCGTACAACTTTTGCCTATTAATAAGATGATTAGATATTCAGTAAATGTCTAATCATCCTATTAATAGGTAAAAGTTGTACGATCTTTGTAAATTTGTAAATTTATAGATTTGTAATTTGAAATAACCAATCACAGTGCAGCGTTGGAACACGTCAGGCATGACGTCACGCCCATGTTTAAAGATGGCATCTCCAATATTCGTCTCGATTCACGGCCACGGATCGCGATTACATAATTACTATCAGCGTATTGAAATTTTCTTTCCCACATAAATAAAGTTTACACTGAATTGCATGAAGTTCATGAATCAAAATCTATCAGAGAGTTTGTAAAACCTCAGTTTTTACATAATTTCGGCTGAGGAGTCACTCGCTCACTAATCAACAAGTAGGAGACAATGACGATGCACTTATCTATTCGTTATTGTTAAATCTGATAAATCTATTTTTTAGTTTCTTTTATTTTAACAAAATTTGGCTTAGTCACTCAAATTATATGTGGGCTGTTGTGGAAGTCATGGGCTTTTAAAAAATGAGCTTAGAATCTTGTGTTTTACAAAAATTTCAGGATATTTAAAAAATGTGGCATTTGTTTTACTTCCGTTAATATTGCCTCAATTTCGAAGAGCGTTTTTTTTTAGGACAGCAGTTTGCCATTATGTTTCATAATGAGAAACCGCAGCGCAACCTACTACGAAAGTGATAAAACAATTTTTTATTTTTTTTTTATTTTCACAATATTATAATATTATTTTAACAAATAAGCCGATATTCAAATTACGTATAGGCTGTTGTGGAAGTCATGGCTTCTAACAAAATTGGCTTAGAACATATTTTTCAATCTTGTGTTTTTCAAAATGTGGAATTTGTTTTACTTCCATGAATATTTCACGGGTCGCAACTAGTCTTTCATTAAATGTCCAATCTTTGATTTTTTATGATTCAAATTACTTCTTCTTTTTTAAATAAATATCCAATTGTTCACTTCAAACTTAGTCGTTATCTAATTTAGTAATTCCTGAAAGTATATAAATATCTCACCTCAATCTTCATATAGATAAATAAACCACAAAATTTTCTTCATAAAACCTTTTATTAATATCAATTAACTATAACACTTCACAATCTCAAAAAGCCAACATTTCCTAAGACTAATCGTCTTACTTTTGCAAGCACCATGGATATTTATTTAAAAAAGAAGAAGTAATTTGAATCATTAAAAATCAAAGATTGGAAATTTAATAAAAGATTAGACATTTTACTGAAAAAATATGAAAAAACTAGCCGGGTACCGTCGCTTCGCTCCGGCACCTTTGCTTATAGCATTAAAAAAGAACTTTAATTATTTAGCAAATAAATATTGAGATCGGAGAATATACAACTTCCCAGCCCGTTGTGGCCTTCTCCGCTTAACTCAGGTGTATTGCGGGTTGGCGCACCACACCTCGGATTGAAGTCACACACTTCATGATCAGTTTGCCAGATTATTCCCTATCCCGTGGGAATTTCAAAAAATCCGGCCTTAATGCTTGTCGACATCATAAAGGGAACCTCTGTGCAAAATTTCAGCTTTCTAGGTCCAAGGGTTTCGGGTGGGCGTTGATGAGTCAGTCAGTGAGGGAGTCAGGAATTTTCTTTTTATATAGGTAGATTTTTATAAATTTTTGTTTTGTTAAGCTCATTGATTAATGTAAGGAAAATTTATGTTCATTAACCCTCACGGAGTGCGTTCCAGACCTACTAATTATCTGTGGGTAAGTTAATGAAATGAACTATTTAATACTTATAACGCTCCCTTACAAGAGCAGTTTCAGAGTATACAAGTGATAATAGGAAAACTTCAGGCAAGATTAAACTAAGTAATTAGTTAACTTACGAGTGATGCGAACATTCAACGAACACACATTAAATAGGAAAATGCAAAAGATTTAATTCTTTTCATTAAACATTAAATATCCAAAATAAAATATTATCTTAACGATAATATGGCTAACATTAACTTTCGTCAAAACTTAAGACTTTAATTATTTGTTAATGTTCAATGATTCAGTCAGTTCCAAAATAGCTTAAAACTCAAAGCTAAATTTACGTCTAACATTACTGGATTCAGTTGAATTGCCGTAAATTAACATAAGCAATTAAATTAACTAGCATTAATCTATTTCAGTCCTATCGATTTGGATCTTGCTTCTTCTGCGCTGGCGTTCACCCAACTAAAGAAAGGAATACGACTTGTACTTACAATCTTCAGTTTTATTGAAATCGTGGAATACGATGCACCAACGAAGAAATGCACTGTAGTTTATTCTGGTTACCTAACCATGAATTTGCTAGCTTCTGTATTTTCGAACTACTGAAACATGACGACCTATGTTCCAATTCCAGGAAGCCCTGTTGAATTTGTCGTCATCAAGGAAACGATAACTGTCTCTTGTTTGTAAATATTCACTTTTCACAAAGGGAATTGATGAGCCAAATTCATCACGGGAATCGTCGAGTTGATTCTCACTTCAATAGGCGCTGAATATAAGTATTAAACCTTAAACTTATATTCTTCGTTGACATACCATTTAAATGAGAGAAATCCTTCTTCTCATTTCGTTCGGCACGAACATCTTAACAGGCACTGATTGGTAACATTGGAAATTCATACTATGTTTTTGTCTGCGGTTACCAAGAGAACTAACTGGGTCATTCCTTTGTAACAAAGCATTGACCTGCTTTGTTAACAATTGCATGTAAACGTTTGCATGCAGCATTCACATTTGTTGAACGTTCACTACTGCAAACACGTTGTTGAATTTTTCTCCGGCAAATTACCCTAACTTCAGAAGCACAATTTTGTAGTTATCTGGGCAGAATAGATTTATATCATGGGAAATTATGGTAAGGAACTTAAATCAAACTAAGCACATTGGCTAATTTCCATTACACAATCCACAAAACCCTCCCTCATTCTGCATAGTTAACTTACAAAAACAATAAACTTTATTTTTTTACCTTGAAAATGAAGAGTAAACACAAACTTTAATCTATCACTTTGAGTTTACGCACCAGTGCTTTGAATCTCTTACTTTTGGTTTGGTTTGGTCTGATTGCTTTGGTTAGGGCATCCGCCGGATTTTCTTCACTAGCTACATATTGCAATTTGACTTCTTTTTGCTCACATAGTCCTTGTTTGCGTAGAATTTCAACTTCACATGCTTACTTCTCGTAAGGTCAAATTCATTTTGTATCAGCCTAATGGTGGGCTGATTATCACCAAGGCTGATTATTATTGTCGAGGCACTTTCACTTAACTCTTTAACCTTGAGTTCGGTCAATAACCTTTTTAGCCCGATGACTTCGCGTACACAGTCATTGCAGGTCACTAGCTCACTCTCCTGAGTGAATGGGAAACAACACCTTGTTTCTTGAGCTTCACATATGGATCATTTCCATTTTTACCGCTGTTCCTTCCTTTTAAGGCTTCTGTGTCGCTTGGATTTATTGCTGTTCCTTCCTTTTAAGGCTTCTGTGTGGCTCGTAGATACTTCGTCTAATCTGCTTGCGTGCGCTCTGACCTCAGAGTGTCTTCTTACTCGTCTGCTTCTCGTCTGCTTAGACTTAAATACTTCTCGTCATCAGACGATTTGTTCATGGATTCGGTGTCTTCAGACTTTTCACTTGGTCTGTCAGACTTGTCACTTGACGTAGGTAAAGCTGATCTAGCAGAATCATTAGGCTCTTCATCCTCTTTTGCTGAACTGGAATCCGATGTCTTAATTTTTTCTTTCAGAATTGACAAACAATCGTATTCTTCTTCTTTTCCGGTCGAACGGGTCTCAAGAAGCACGCATCCTCGTCTGTTTTCGTTGATGAATACATTTCTTGTCTCAACGATGCACTTATCTTCTGCATCAAAGACAACATAGCCTCTAGTGTTGCTTGAGTATCCCAAGAATATCCCCTTGTGGATTCTTGAAACGAACTTGCTCCGTACCTTAATCTTGGCAGTTTAAGATAAGCCATACTTCCAAATTTACGGAAGTACTTCACGCTCGGTGGATTTTGCCTCCCATACCATCTGGTGATAGGTATTTCAATCTGAAGGCTCTGAGGAGGAATGCGATTGAATACCTAATTGGCGCAGCTCACGGCAAACGTCCAATACTTTAATAGCAGACGTGAGTCCATTAAAATTATCTTGGCAACTTCTAAAAGAGTTCTGTTAAACCTCTCCGCGATTCCATTCTGCTGCGGATAGTACGCGGACGAGTGCTGGAATTTGATGCCTTTGTCTTTCAGGAAGTCGGTGACACACTGGTTAGTGTACTTGGTTCCTCGATCCGAAAATAAGTGTTTAACCTTGTATCCACTGGATCACTCGGCAAACGCAATGAACCTCTTGATGTGCTCGAATACATCCTCTTTACTTTCTATGACATCGACGAAACTTCGCCTTGAGTAGTCGTCGATGAAAGTAATGATATTCCGTTTGGTGCCATCTTGGTCCAAAATCGGTTCACACAAATCTGTGTATACGTATTCCAACGGTGCGGTAGATCTTATATCTTTAATCCTACGATGAGGGATATTTGTCATCTTCCCTTGCTTGCATGTCTCACATAAGTCCTCATTGGTGCTTTTGGGAATAATGATGTCACTTAGTTCCTTCAGCAAACCCATTGATTAAAGAATTTGCATTTTCTTCGGTGAGGCATGAGCAAAACGAGCATGCCATAGCAGATACTTGTCATGCTTCTGCTCATTAAAATAGCTTTTCACCGTTGTGAGAGTTGGCTCACAATTTGCTTTGTATAAATTGTTCGATGACCTATGGCCTATAAGGAATCTTTTTCAATTAGTGTCTCTCGCAACGTAGCTATCTTTCTGTATGACTTGAGAACATCCTTTGCTGTCTAGCGCTCCTGCTGAGATAAGATTAACTGACATAGTAGGTGTTCGTCAGTGTTAACATTTGTGACTGATGCTGATCCAGTTCAACTTTGAGTTCGAACGATCCTATTCCACAGGCGGGTACAGCGATATTCGCGGCTCCATAAACATGTACTGGTTTTTCTAGTTTCTTGTACGAGCTGAAGGATGACTTGCAATTGCAGATATAGTGGCATGTTGCACTATCGATATGTCAATGGTGTTGACTGCCTAGCTTTTTCACTAGGTCTTCACACATAACCACAACGCCAGAAAAGTTCTTGGACTTGTTGGTTTCATTTGTAGTGAGTTTTTCCATCTTGTTTTCTTTGGCTTTCTTCTTTCTGCAATTCTTGGCAATATGCCCTGTTTTTCCACTGTTAAAACATTTTCTGATTTCTTGGAATTTGGATTTCTTTCCAGATGTACTAACAGCCGTCTGGACTGGTGGTATAACTGTTGTTTTGAAGGATTCAGTTACAACAGCAGGCTTTTCAACTCTTATGTTGGAGTGGTTTCTTTTATAATCCTGAAGTACATCCTCAATCACATGCTCCGAGTTGTAATTACTCGATTTGTGTCTGATCATGATACTCTGGGCGCAGGCATCGTAGATCTTTGGTAATCCTGACAGGATAAGCCAACTTATTTCTTTGTCTGGGATCTGACCGCCTTTTGAAGTGATTTCGTTCACCAATAACTTGATTTTCATAATATTGCCTGGGAGATTCTCATCACTTACAAGTTTACAAACATTGTAGAGATCTCTTTTCAAATCGGTGACCTTAATGTGGTCCAATACATTGAATTTCGATTCAATTTCTAGAAGCAGCTTGCTCGAATCATTCTCTTCCTTTCGCATCATCCGGAATTTCTCTTCCACCCATTCAATGATGAATCCTGTTGCCTTCTGGGACTTGTCCAACAACTTGTACTTTAAAGGACTGTCTTCTTTGCCTTTTATTTCATGCAGGATGTATTAGCCATATCCCACAATCCGTTTTTCTGCAACGACGTGCGGATGTGCATCTTCCACTGAAGATAGTTTGTTCCAGCGAAAAGCAGAACATTACTCGCCATCATGGATATTCTTACTTTCCTTGTGTGTTGAAATACGCAATGAATCTACACTTATTGAAAAATCTATTTATTGCCTCGGTAAACTCACTGTTGATTAACTCAACATGGGTTACACAACACATAGCAAAACTTCCTAACTCTGTAGGTTTACACAGTGGAAGGAGTTCCTGGTTCCATTCGCTTGTAGGTTGCACAGTGGAATGCGTCCTGGTCCCATAACCTTATGTAAGGAAAGTTTATGTTCATTAACCCTCACAGAGTGCGTTCCAGGCCTAATAACTATCTGTGGGTAAGTTAATGAAGTGAAGTATTTAATACCTATAACGCTCCCTTACAAGAATGGTATCAGAGTGTACAAGTGATAATAGGAAAACTTCAGGCAAGATTAAACTAAGTAATTTAGATAACTTATAAGCGATGCGAACATTCAACGAACACAGGATTAAATAGGAAAATGCAAAAGATTTAATTCTTTTCATTAAACTTTAAATATCCAAAATAAAATATTATCTTAACGATAATATGTCTAACATTAACATTCGTCAAAACGTAAGACATTAATTATTTATTAAAGTTCAATGATTCAGTCAGTTACAAAATAGCTTAAAACTCAAAGCTAAATTTATGTCTAACATTACTGGATTCAGTTGAATTGCCGTAAATTAACATAAGCAATTAAATTAACTAGCATTAATCTATTTCAGTCCTATCAATTTGGATCTTGCTTCATCTGCGCTGGCGTTCACGCAGCTAAAGAAAGGAATACACTTATACTTATAATCTTCAGTTTTATAGAAATCGTGGAATACAATGCACCAACGAAGAAACGCACTGTAGTTTATTCTGGTTACCTAACCATGAATTTGCTAGCTTCTGAATCTTCGAACTGCTGAAACATGGCGACCTATATTCCGATACGAGGTAGCCCTGTTGAATTTGCCGTCATCAAGGAAACGATAACTGCCTCTTGTTTGTGAATATTCACTTTTCACAAACGGAATTGATAAGCCAAATTCATCACGGGAATCGTCGAGTTAATTCTCATTGCAATTGGCGCTGAATATAAGTATTAAACCTTAAACTTATATTCTTCGCTGATATAGTATTTAAATGAGAGAAATCCTTCTTCTCATTTGGTTCGGCACAAACATCTGAACAGGCACTGATTGGAACACTGGAAATTTACACTGTGTTTTTGTCTGCGGTTGCCAAGAGAACTAACTGGGTCATTTCTTTGTAACAAAGCATTGCACCTGCTTTGTTAACAATTGCATGTAAACGTTTGCATGCAGCAATCACATTTGTTGAACGTTTACTACTGCAAACACGTAATTGAATTTTTCTCCGGCAAATTACCCTAATTCACTTTAGAAGCACAATTTTGTAGTTATCTGGGCCGAATGGATTTATATCATGGGAAATTATGGTAAGTAACTTAAATCACACTAAACATATTGACTAATTTCCATTACACAATCCACTATTAGTTCTTCATAGATATATATTTGGATGTCTTATTTTCTCCTTTTCAACTCTTATTATCCGAGATTCGTTCTTTATATATTATTCCTGGTGTTTCGATATCAAGCTTATTTATGAAAATATGATATACGTTTGTTTTCGTATTTCCATGAATTGTACTGTTGTTTCTGGTTATTCCGTAAAGACAATTTTTGAAACCATTGTTGCACGTAAGTTTTAGGTATTTCTGTAGGCTACTGCATTGTTTTTATTCATTTTGAAAAGATCTACATTTTCGTCATAAATTAGTATAGTTGGACAGTTGTTTAATATATTTTCATTTTTTATGAATAGATTCTCTAATTCTTCAGTAAATTTACCTTTCTTTGTGTTTTGTTGGTTTATATAGGGCTGAAATGTTAATATTTTGTGTTTGATAACGCAAACACATTTTTGATAACGAAATATATTAGGTTTTATTACAAAACTTCATGATAAATAACGTGTTTTGTAAAAATTCTTGAATCATTTTCCAAACGATTTCCTTGCTCCGACGTTTTAGTAATTTATAATTTAATATTTTCCATATAGAATGATAGACAGAATAACCTTTTTTATAATATACGTTTTTATAGCTGTTAATAATAATAGCCGGGTACCGTCGCTTCGCTCCAGAACCCTTGCATATATAGCCTTTAAAAAACAAACTTTATTTATTTAGCAAATTAATGTTGCGATCGTCGGAGAATATATCACTTCCCAGCCCGTTGTGGCTTCTTCGAATAACTCGGATGTATTGCGGGTCGGCGTCACACACCGAAAATTAACATTTTTTGCATGTATCTTGCAAACGCTGAAGCGTTTGTGAATAAGAGATACATCGTTCGATAGAACTTTCAAATACCAACATTTTCTCAATATAATGTTTTCTTCCATCTTTTACTTTTCGTTGAAATTGAGAAAAAGACAAAATTTGACCCTTTTAAAGGCGCCATCTTATAAACCAAAAAACTTTTTTCGAAAGATTTTTGTAGCATTTTGTTTGTCTTAAAAAGATCTACATTTTATCCATTTACATGACCACTCGATCTCTTATAGTTTGGTCACAAAATTGGAAAAACGTAAAGTCTTATGACAGACAGAATAACGCTTTTATAATATAAGATAAGAAAATATTGAAAAATAAGAAAGTGAAGAATTGGACTTTAAGAATATAAAGATTGGACTTTTACTGAAAGATTGGACATTTACTGGAAAAAAAAAATACTGAAAAATAAGACAGTGAAGAATTGAAATTTAAGAAATTAAAGAAACGGAAGTGTGATCATTATTATTATAATCAACATGATTCACTTTTTCATTATTAATATAATCCACGTTTTGTTTGTTTTAATTTATAATTCTTGTCTATGATTGATTTTATTTTATTTTAATTTTGATTTGGGAAGGAGGGAAATGGTTCCCTCTTCCCAAGGTGTTAGTAAGTAGGCCTGAAAAATTAAGAGGATTAGTCTTATCAAATATTGCCGTTTGGAGATTGTGGAGTTTTATATTTATTTGATATTAATAAAAGGCGTTTATGAAGAGATTTTGTTGTTTATTTACACTATACATTTGTTATACGACAATAAATAGTATTTTATTAAAACCTCTAAAATTCGTTTTGTCATAATATAGAAGCTCTAATTTGTATTGCCAGAGCTAAATTTTCCTCTTATTTTTAAATTGAATATAATTTTAAAGATAATTTTTTTGAAATCATCATTTTTACTAATGTAGGTTTGTATTGAGTTCTATTTTATATAAACAAAAACATATTTGTCTCGTTTTTAACATGTTTCAGGTTTGACTTTCAACATTACGCACAATTTGTTTAGCTGTCCCAGTTGATGATCAATATATAAAGGGAACAGACTGAAATCTATAATATTGTCTTTAATAACAAAAAACTTTTTTTGCTTCCTCTGATTTAAAAAAAAAAATGTATTCATGCTTGAGAAACTTGTAACTTTATACTGTGCGGTGGTTTCGTGGCGCCTGGTTCGTAGTAAAATAAAGGAGGCTTAGACTTGTTGGGTCTGAACTGAACTCTACTGGATCCGTCTTTCTTTACAGTAACATCGGTATTTATAGACTATGTACAAAAGGATATGATTGGTTGTGGCATTTACAAATTGATTGGGTGCTTTAAATGCCATGTGATCACAACGGGTTATTAAACCGTTGTGATTTAAATAAAAGTGATTAAAAGATGCCACAACCGTTGAACAGATCAACAGATAATTACAGAGAAATTGAATAATAAAGATTAGAATACAGAAAAACGGAATAACTGAAATACAAAGGATAAAATTATGATAAAACTATGATACATCTATAGAAATCCCTATAATTATCTCCTTTCCCAGATTTTTCGTCTCCGAAAAATAAAAAAAACAAGATATGGCCAAAAAAGAAAAATATATACATTAATACTAATACTGAGCTTCATGAAAAAAGAGAATTACTTACAAATATATACAAGAACAACTATTTAAAAAATAAACTATTTAGTTTAATACATCATGTGATGCTGTGCCGAAGGCACTGAGAGAAAAAAAAAAGATTTTAATTGTTCGTTAGTTCACTAAAAATGTTCACAATTTCACTAAAGTCAAAAGTAACGGTTTTCACCATGATCAGATTGATAGTTTGAGAGTACATTTCGGCAGTTCGAGAGTTCATTTGGCGGAAGTTGGCAGGTTCGAGGCTATTTGATGCTGGTTCTGAGGCTACACAATGGCTCGTAGATTACGAAAATGGCGTCTCCCAAACGGAAAATCGTAGATCGGATGCGGCAATTTTCAACGGTGAGGTTCGGAGAGTAGACTAGACGTGTTCGTCGTGGTTGAACACCAATTCGTAGGCTTTGAGCATTGACTAGGCACAAAACGGCGTCATTTTGCGGCGGGACGGGGCGTTGAAAAGGGTTGGCGGGAAAACTCCTTCGTCTGTTGAAGTCGTGTGAACTGCATTGTGGCATCGATGGGCGGCCGTTGGATGGGTGGAAGGGCGGCCGGCGATCCTTAGCGGCAGTCCATGCTTGGCTGTCGGCAGGGAACGCATCGTTCATGCTGCTTGGGTCCGAGGAAGGTCTGAAGCTTGCTTCTTGTAGGCGCTCAGCGGCTGTAGCTGCGTTGAAGCTGGACGTGGGTTGGTGATGGAGGTCCGTGCATCAGCTACATCGTAGTTGGGCGGGCCTCAACGGCGTGATCTCGATTTCCGGACCGGCAACATCGTGGCTTGGAGTAGGTTCCGAGACGGCTCGAAGCCGGGTGACTTCGATACAGCAAGCGGAGTCCGAGGCAGCAAAGCCTGGTTGCAGGCACCAAAATTGTGGGGTCCATCACGGCTTAAGGCGGGTTCCGAGGCGGGCCTCGATGATGTTAGCTCCAATGCAGCTCACTCGGCTTCGGCACCAAAATTGTGAGGTGTTTTCGTGGCGTCTGGTTCGTAGTAAAATAAAGGAGGCTTAGACTTGTTGGGCCTGAACTGAACTGTACTGGATCCGTCTTTATTTACAGTAACATCGGTATTTATAGACTATGTACAAAAGGATATGATTGGTTGTGGCATTTACAAATTGATTGGGTGCTTTAAATGCCATGTGATCACAACGGGTTTTTAAACCGTTGTGATTTAAATAAAAGTGAATTAAAAGATGCCACAACCGTTGAAATTCAAAAATAAACAGATCAACAGATAATTACAGAGAAATTGAATAATAAAGATTAGAATATAGAAAAACGGAATAACTGAAATACAAAGGATAAAATTATGATGAAGCTATGATACATCTATAAAAATCACTACAATACGTAGCATAGTTAAAGGTTTCAATATAATTAACTACAACGTGTTTCAAAGATAGAACCAGGCCCCCCCACATCAAATTCCGGGCACAGGTATCAAATACAATACCGGGCCTTTCCCCCCTCCCCCCATGTTATGAACAAAATCCCCAAAAAAATGGAATCTCCAAATCAACGAGCAAACAAAACAAAAAAGGAGGAGAATCTCCAAATCGACAATCCGGCCCTATGACGGCCGGGCCCCGATGCTGAGGGACCAACTCCCCCCCCCCTCCCTTGAGGGGGTCCTGGATAGAACCATTTCAATAAAAAAGAAGGTTATACTATCAGATTACTAAAATTAAAATATCATAATTACAATGAAAAATACATGACACTATGAAGAAATAATTACTATACAACTAAAAACACTTCTATTAAAACATATTTGATATTTGATTATTATTATATAACAAAAATTGGAATTATTATAACAATATTATTAGATAAGAAAATGCTTTCAAATTAAGTAAACTTTCATTGCTGTAGCTGTGTTTTTTTGCATTGCTTTACAGTTGGGATATTATTTCAAATTTATTACATATTCGATTTTTAATAACTTAGTTAAATATTCTTCATTTATTACAACAAAACTTGAAACTATATCTAAAAAGATCTATTGTATTAGCATGACTGCTCTCAGTTTTCATAGTTTTTATCATTTTCTTTTATATTTATTTAAGGATCTATGAATAAATTTCTGAATTATTCTTGTCATTTCTAACTTTTGTTTCTCTTGTATTTCCCGCCTAATAAGGTAAAGATATTAAATAATTACATATAATCAATGTATTTTCATTGTAATGTAATGTTACGTCTGCTTGACAAAGAATTCCAGATCAAAAAGAATTAAAAAAAATTGAATGTATGAGGAAATAAGGACCTGTATTTACGAGAAAGTATCACTTTCACAAAACATCCTCAAAGAACGTAAGAAAATAGCATAAAATACTGAATATAAAACATAATAGTTTGACTACAAATGATTTGGGTTCATCAAAAGAAGATGATGGGAATACAAAAAAGTGAAAGTTTTAAAAATTTGGAATAAAAAAGAACGAAATGGAAGCGTCGGATGGAAAGATAACTTAAAAAGTATTGGAAATCAGAAAAGAAAAGTTGTGCAGTATTTTATACGAAAACTGTTGGATGTCGGATACCCTGAAGGAATTTATCTTCCGTTATTTACGGACATCGTAGAACAGAAAAGCTTAATTTGTTTTGTGAGTGTAAGTGAAAACAATTCCCACTGTTTGAAACGGAATAATCTTAAAGTTCCAGATATTACTAGAAGCTTAAATTTTAGAAACAAACGACTGAATCAATCATTTATTTTCGTACAATTATTCCGAATTAAAAATCACCTTATTAGAACATTTATTAATCAAATCATTAATAAAATTCAATTTTATAATAATAATACAAAGTAAATTACTATTAAACTCATTATTACGAAGCTAAGTTGTGAATTAATAAATTGAAATCTCCTTAATACTTTTTAATAGGTGACGAAAATGAATTTATCTCATTCTCCCTGTGAAACAGTAGAAGTTGTAGGAAAATGTGTAGATAAATGTGTAGATGAATTACTATACAGTCAAGTTAACTGCAGGTACAGTATTAATCATAGATCTTAATATAATTGATCAAATTTAAACATAAAAGTCTGTTTTGGGATATTTCTTTATATTTCTCTTTTAAAGAATTTAAGAACATACGTTTGGTAAATTTACATCAATTTTTAAAACAAACTTTGTTATCCGTTCATAAACCTTTATATTAAACAATCACTGTAATGACACTTTCCACATAGTTTTGACTTGATATTCAAGATTTATTGTCACATTTCAATTAAAATAGATTTAGAAATAAAACATTGGTAAATTTTAATTTTCATGAATTTTAGAAAGTAGTTCAGATCAACTGTGGGTGAAGTAGTTCAGTTCAAATTAATTCTTTTATTTCATAAAAAAATAGATGAATAAAAGAATTAATAATCATGTATTACTACAAAAAAAAATAATCAAATTTTTGGTGCAAATATGGCTAAAAAAGAATTAGTAGCTAAATTTTATATATTTACAATTCTCTTGTTTCCCCTGCATTTCTCCAATTGTACTTTCTCAGTCTTTCTGATCGGTCTGTCGTTAATTCTGTGGATTAGTATAAAAGACCTCCGGTCACAGTCCTTGGCTTTCCTGTCATCCACATTCATAACATTAACATAAACAGAGATTTCTTGTTAGTTGTAAATTATCATTTAATTAACAATCAATGTATGTTTTTCCTTTCTTTAGATTACCTTTCATGAGAAACAAATCCGTACCTCTCTGCGAATCCTCAGAAGCTGTCAAAAATGTTTACGAGATTTTAAAGAAAGTTATTGAAGAAAGAGAAGACTGTCGAAAACAATGTCCAAAGAAGTGTTATGAAAAGATCATGACATTCCGTATGGATATAATCAAGCTATCATACAAGTACTTAAAATGCATATATATGTTTTTCGATAAAAATGTTCTCAGCATACAGGAGAAACCATGGTACACTTTTTCCAGTTTAATGGCAGATATTGGTTCGATTTTGGGCTTCTTTTTGGATATGTCAGTTTTAACAATTCCGGAGATTATTGAAATTTTAATTCCTATCATAAAGAAGAAAGTAAGTAACAACATAAGTTAGTTAAGTTTTACTTAGCATTTTCTTTGTAGTTAACAAATATATAAAATTATAAATTGACGAACTTGAATTAAACTACTTTTCAATATAATACAATACATAAACAGCATAAACAGTAGAATATAGAAACAGTACAAGTATATTTTAATACCTTGAAAAGACATTAGTTCCTGAAGTAAAAGTTTAGTTACTCAATATGATGTTGTTTAATCGAGTTATAACTAAAGAAATATAAAATGATGAAAGAGAATCAAGTTTATAAACTTAAATCTCTTGATTAACTTTTTCGGAAATCGACCGAATTATATTGTGAGTGTAATTACAAAGAAAAAAAGACGTTAGCAACATTCTAGTCGTTATTCCGTATGAATTAGAAGATGCAAACAATCCTTCTCGACAATCATCTGAAAGAACAAAAGATGTGAATATAAACATTTATAACTGATTCTTATCAGATCAACGGACATGTCATAGATCTTAGGCAAATCTGTAGAATACAACGATTTCATATAAAACCAATCCCATCCATTGGCATATTATAAAGTTATATCGGGTATCCATAATTAAAGAGGAGATGTTTAAAGCACAATTGCCAAAAAACAATTAGGATAAACACCACCAAATTTTAATACTATTTAGACCATTGTGGTTTTGATTTCTAAGGTAAAAAAATAGTTCAAAATTTCACTACCAGAAGATAAAATGGCGCTGAGGGCTATGCGTATAGAGAAAATTGGGAATAATAAATAAAGTAAGTTTCCAAACAATTTGGTATCATTTACAAAAGTGATTCGATATTTTTTTCTTGCAACTGTTCCAAAATTACTGCATTCTGTGAAAAGCATTTCCTACAGCAGAACGCAACAGATCTCCAGTGATTTGTCATATCTACAGCATTAGTCAAACCTTTAACGTTACTAAGTAGTCCATGCCTCCTTGGTACACCAAGCTTTTCAAATAACCCATAACCAAAGTCCGAGCGAGGGAGATCAGGCTAAAGAGCTGGCCAACTCGTAGGAAACGGTCGACTAATTATTCTGTATTCTATGAAATGCTGCCGTAAGAGTTGCCGTACATCCAATCCAATATTAGGGCTGCTCCATCCTGCATAAAGACGGTGGAGCCGAGGCATTCACGGTGTTGAAGGCGCGGAATATTAAAATCAGGTAGCATTCGTTATGCTGTGATACCTTGCAGCAGTCAGGAGCAAGTCACGGGACCGTTTGGTGTTAATTCAGCAAAAAAGTACGGACAGAGAATGAACGAATCAGCAAAGCCACACTACAGTGTGATTTTCGATGAGGGCAAAAGGAATCTCCTGAGACGCATGAGGATTCTCTAGCTCCGAAAAGCGGCAATTTTATGTGTTTAGAATTCCATTATGATGAAAATGTGCCTCATCACTCCATAGGATGTTCCAAGGCCTCGACTTTCCTTCCTGAGAACAGTTCAGACAAGCGTCCTTATCACCTCGAAGCAGTGTTGGGTGTGGCTGATTTTACAGCGATAACTTCAGCAGTTTTATTTTCCACAACGTTATATATGGCATATGAAATTGCATGGATATTGCCCGTGCACTGCTAAATGCGTGTGCATCGTTTGGCTGAAATTTGTGATTGTCATTGGAATTTCCTTATATTCTTCATCCTCCGATACTCCCGAAGTGCACCAGAAGCAATGTTATATGTTATGGAAGTAAAGCTTCATCAGCAAAGCTCGATCACATAAATTTAGGATAGCGAAGGTCACGAAAATTCGTAAAACTTCATAGAAAAACTTACTGAATAACTTATCAAAGTATCTTATTTGTCCTCAATATTTTAAGCTTCGCAATCATACCAACCATCAGCCGGACATAATACCTATTGGTTTTTATCTTTTATATCCTTCAATTTACGATGTCAGTTTACTACAATGTGCATATGTCCGTGCTACCTGCGCCATTTTTCTCCTGGTGGCGAAATTTTGAACTAATTTGTTTTTTAGAAATCAAAATTTCATGAAAACTCATGAAATCAAAACTTTTAGAAATTTTATAAATGGCGTAATAGTGTTCATAGGAAATTTGGTGGCGTTTGGCCGAATAGATTTTTGGTAAATGGGCTTTAAACACCTCCTCTTTAATTATGACCACTCGATATACATGTTATTATCACCATAATGGGATTATTTTAAAATATATTAAAAAAATAAATAAAAAATTCTTAGGCTCCAAAAAGCTTCCAGATTGACTTATTAGTAGCTTACTTCTCCTCATTGCTTCAAAATAATCACTAGGAAGCTCTAAAAGTTGGGACTATAATCATCTTGGACTGGTAAGCTTTTTTCACATTCAATTGAACCGTTTATCTGATACTCAGTCACGCAGTGTGAAGAAACAGGTACGAAACTCTTACAGTCCTGACTTGGATTGATAAACAAGAAGACAAAAAAACTTTGAAATAGAAATCATCTTCACATGATACTACATTTCAACTAAGGAAATCATCTGGCGAAATTTAAAACAGCGTTCATTGTATTCGTCATTAATTAGCCGCTTGGGACCCTCAAAGTTGAATTCTGGAATACGAATAACACACAATACTAGAATGCTGGTATACTAGATGAAAACTGAAAACAAATACTCAGTAGCTGTGACTCATGAAATAATCCCTAATCTTTTTTTGAAGAAATATAATAACTGTTTAAAAAATTATAGTAGATATACAACTTTATATACTGTTGTAGAAAATAGTCTCAAAAACTTACTACTCGTTTACTCAACATTCTATATTTCGTCCTTATGATAGGACTTCTTCAGGAATCTCAAAGAATAAAAAAAATAAAAATAAAGAAGAAAATAAGAAATATGTCTGTCAGGCTCTTGTTCACATACGACATATATTTTTATCATTTTCTAATGTTCTAACATCTGACTGACTAAATGCTTATATTAAATTTTTTATTATTTTCACTGCCATTTGCTCTCTTACTCCGTGAATCTCCCTTTAATTTTTTTTAGGAAAAGAAAAGCCTAAATAGTCTAAATAGTATTCACCCAAAATTTGCTGCAGTATGGGCCAATAGGTTTTTGTAGTGTTCTGAGCACTTAAACAGCTCTAAACACCTTCTCTTTCATTACGGCCAGATATAATTGGCATTGAAGATAAATAATATTTTTTTACTTATAGTGAACGTATTGTCGTCTTAACGTCTTCCTTTGGACATTTGGTTAAGTAGGAAAATACATCTCGTAACATCTAAATGTTAGAAATCAGACGTCTTCAACCTTTTTTTTAGTTCAAAGGCCAATGTTTCTGTTTCTTGCAGCCTCGCGGACTTCAATTCTGTACCGATAATTTTAGATTGAAATGTAACATTGTAACATTGAGCCCAGATGCTGGCATACAAAATTCTGTAATTAGTTGAGAGACTAAAGCTTATTGATGCTAATAATTGTTTCTAAAGAGGAACACTCAATGATGAAGTAGTCAACTCATTTCGTCTTTCGACAATGGGCTCATTATGTGCAGAAACAACGAAATTATAAAGTATATGGTAGAGAAGCTTCAAGAAAATTTTGAAATAAATTATAAACTTGTATGTTTTCGTGGGGAATTCAGATGCATATAAATTAAGCAGAAAGATCAATTTTTATTCACAAAAAGATTTACACTGAGAAGATACTGAAAGCTCTAATCTTCATTTATTACTACATAGAATAATTATTTCAGATTATTTTTATTTCTGAAAATGAAGTTTTAAGAAAGGAAGTTCAGAAATTCTCTGGATGAAATATTGTATATAGTAAATAAACGAAATGAAATGAAGAAGATACTCAAAACTTTTAATATGTTGGAAGCAAAAATATGTATCTGTACCTTTTGACCCAAACTGTCAATTATAATCTAGTGCAGAGGAAACAGATCAAAACATACCAAGTAGATCAGCTGTTGAAATTCTGCAATTGGCATCTATAAGACATTATATATTACATATATAATGCCAGTACAGAGCCGATACCTGAATAATTAATACCTATCATATTGGAAAGCTGAAAAACGAGTACTTTTGTTATCTGGATGGTACAAAAGAGTATTGTATTTAGTATTTAAGATGTAAGAACGAATAAATTGAGTGGAAATGCAGACTCTGGAGAAGTTGAAACGTATCGGTCAACCACGAAAGTCGGTTTCTTGTAAAGATTAAAATGACGCCAGAGAACCTCGTAACTCAGTCTTCTGCAGCGAATAATATAGCTCCGTCGTTTTTGTTATTTCATCCTGAATTTAGAAGATTATTTTTCATTTGAAAACTTTTAAGTATTTTAAAAGAAAGAAAATATAAATGTTCAAATTGTTCGATTTGTTTATTTTCGATCACATAGCAAGGGAGTAACCGATTTGTTAATGTTGTTGACAGGCTCATTTGAACATGGCAGTTTCAAGTGTGTGGCACGCATCATCTCATAAATATTTCAAAAGTAATTGTAAAGATCAATCGACACATAGGAGTGCGAAACAAATAATTTTAAATGTTTATTTTAAGTTAAGAGAATTGGAACAGCATCTGACAGTTGACGAATTCATTCAGAAAATGACATTTTTGACATGAATATCGGTGACGTCTTTTCATGCCGTTAAGAAAGATTTCAAAAGAAGGGAATTCTAAGCACCCCAAACAAGAAGAGGCCTCAGAAATCAACTACATCACGTTCGGATAAAATTTGTGATTCATTTCTACGCATTAAAATTAGAGGAAAAATACATAAATTGTTTTTCTAAAATGAAATACCAACAGTAGGAAATGTATTGAAAGAAATTACTGACGATCCGGAGTTGCAAAATATTTCCCGCATTACATTGTGTAGAACATTATAAATTGTGACAATTTACTCGTAGATATCACTCTCGGCATAGAAATTCACGATTTTGTGATAGTGAAGATACGGAGGGTTGATTCACGTTTATTCGGTCGATTTCAGGGGCGCGCGCTATCTCAAACGTCCATGTGATGCAATTCTTGCATTCGAATCAGAGATCCTAAGCCTTTAGTTGATTATCTGATAGCTGGAATTGTGTCGCCGCCAAAAATCCCAAATTGGTGGCAGTGGTACTTACTTGTCCTTTCCGTTGCGAAATATGAGGCTTCAAAAATTGTGGACATGTGCAAACGCCGTCAACCTGGTAATAGCAGAAAGTCGTATGAAACCCATCAGCCAAGAGCGGGGTAAGCCACAGGCCCAAAGAAACACCCACGAATGTCAGCAACTCCTAACGTTATTAAAAAATTGAAGGATACGATTGTCGACGAGAACCCTAGCACTCAAACAGCGGTTGCACAGGATGTAGAAATTTTTCAACCAACGGTTTCACGGATAATTAGACGTGATCTGCAATTAAAAAGCATAAAGGTCACGTTGCTGAAAGGAACACCAACAACCGAAAGCTTTACGAGTACAACTTATCGGGAGAAAAATGGAAATATGTCATTACTTTGGACGTTCTTAATGATTTAATGACGTTCAAGGGCAATACTTTATCGCCGTTTTGATGCTATAGGACGATCTGAGTGGTACGCGAATGCACAGAAAACTTTTCGAGAGGGTTGTACGTATACAGGAAAGTTGCCGCTGAGGAGGGTATGTGCAAAGGTCAATATTAATGCTGCCTTCTACCGAGAGCATATCCTGGAACCCTTTTATCTGGACGATATTCCCTCATTGTATGGCAGCTACAAAGGAAAGTGTGGATTCATCAGAAGGCGTCGAGCCGTACAGATAGGGCGATGCAGCTATACATGGCCAATATGGCGACTGAAACTGTAATACCAGCAATCCTATACAGTATGATTCCTGTAAAATCCCCCGATGCATCTCCTATAGACTTTGCGGGTTCGGATTATTTAAATGGACTCTGGAACACGACGACCTTAAACAGTAGAAGGCTTTGGAAAGCTTACAAAGGGGAGTGGAACAAGATCCCCTCGTCTACCTCCAACGCTGCCTTCTTCAATGGAAACTGCGATGCAGAGCCGTTGCCGTTTCCCGAAAGTGGCACCCCATTGAACACAACAAGTGGTGGAGAAAAGGGTTCTGCTACGACATGATCAAAATCGAACGAATAAACGTGAAACAACCCTCAGTATAATCATTTGGCGAAACAAATATTTGTAATTCGGTAATTTTGTGCGGACAATGGGCCTATCATTTATTTACATGCAACTTGGATAAATGCTGGCCATGTACCTGGAAACGTTTGGCGCGATACTATCATATCATCGAAGAAGGAAGCTTTTATGCATGGACTTTCAGCAGGATTGAAAGCAACGACAGTGTTGATGGGTTTGTTCAAAGAGTATTTCTGATGTTTTAGTCAAAAAGCAGTGAGAATAATTATCAAAAGATTTACAGTAAGTGTTTCCATAACTGGCTTAGTTCTATATAGAACCTAATCCCGTCTGATTCTGTTATCGATAACGCTCCTTACCACAGCTTCCGCAGCAAAAAAAATACCGATAGCGAATTGGCTTAAAGATGAAATTCAAGCTTGGTGACAGAGAAAGGATTACAGTGGCAAGATAATGAGTTTAAGTCAGAATAACTTCAAGTAGTTAGGTTTAAAAAACATAAATACTTAAAGTATCATGTGGATGAAATAGGAGCAACAAAGGGACATCACATGGTAAGGTTACCACAATATCATGCAGAATTGAATCCAATAGAACTGGCTTGGAGTCAGGTGAAAAGTCATGTAGCTTCTACATAACAAAACATTCAAACTGAAAGACATTAAGTGTTTATTTGAAAAGTGCATTTTGAAAGTGACAGCTGAAATGTGGCGGAGTTTTGTAGCGCACATTATCAAATTGAAAGAAATTGGAAGAATTGGAAGTTTGGAATGTGGACTGCTTGATAGACCGTGAAGAACAGCCGTTAGTCATTAATCTGAACTGTGATTCTTCTGATATTATGAGCGATACGAACTCATCAATTGGATTTATAGTTCTCACAGTGAAGAATGATTAATAAAACTAATGCAAATCAAAAACGAAAACAAAACTTAAAAATACAATGATAAAAAGAGTGAAAAAAGTAAATAAACAAAAGAAAAAAAATAAATAAAATAAAAAAATAAATAATTATTTTTTTATTTAATTATTGGAAGTTCCACATTTCTGTTGATTAATAAAATTATCAACTTCGTATTGAGACCTTGTTATTTTCCTGGTGTCTATTCTCAGCTGAAGAATGTTAAAGAGCGAGAAATAGAAATCCGGAGATGTCATCTAGTAAAATACTGGGTTTCTTAAAAGTTTGAAAAAATAAAGTCTTTTCACTGATTAAAAAAGCTAAAACGAAAACAAAAGAAATACATGAAAAAATTAAAAAGCTTTTTTTTGCTTTTTAATTTTTTCATTGTATATTGGTTTGTTTTCGTTTTTGATTTGTTTGACCTTGATTGCGCTCTGATTTCCAAGATGTATCAATGCGGGCTCACTTATACATCTATCAAAGTGAAATAAAATTAAATACAAAAGAAGTACTGCCCATAAAAAGACAAAAAAAATAACGTAAAAAATAAATAAAAACCTTTTTTTTTTCCTAATTTGGGAAAGCGATCCAACATCCGTTGTCTTATACTGGGCGAACACGAGGCGATATTTTGGGACAATCAGGCCCAATTTGATTGCTGGCAACCGTTTGCCCCAATTTTATTGTCGGTACCAAAGGAACAATATTGGCCCAATATTAGTTGGCTCAAAATATTGGTAGTACGAAAGCGAATCAAATGAACGGATGAACGCACGTGACAATGCTGACGTCGAAGGAGGCGGTACTTTGAACATCGGAAATTCAGTCACTCACGCCGGCCATTTTCTTTGAGAAACAAGACTTAAAATCAGCAAAATGGGTCGGCCCAAAACAGATAATTCCAACAACAACATTTTGTCAATTGATAATGAAAGAATCGTAATTGATTTCGACAGAGAGACGGCGTTAAAGACTATAGCAATTCTGTACGAAAACACGCTCTCTCTTTATCTCTCCCTAGTGAGAAGCGCCGTAACCATAAAAATTCACGGCGATATTGGTTCAGGAAAAACTCTGTGTTCGCGCTTGATAAAGTTGTCCGCAATCAAATTGGGCCAACTTATTCCAATCATATTGCTATAAAATCGCTCCGTGTTCGCCTAGCATTATACTGGGCAACACGAGGCGATATTTTGGGACAGTCAGGCCCAATTTGATTGTGCAACCGTTTGCCCCAATTTGATCGTCCCACACTGAACAATATTGCCCCAATTTAATTGTCGGTACCAAAGGAACAATATTGCCCCAATATTAGTTGTCTCAAAATATTACTGGTACGAAAGCTAATCAAATGAACGGATGAAATCATGTGACAATGCTGACGTCGAAGGAGGCGGGGCATTGAACATCGGAAATTCAGTCACTCACGCCGGCCATGTTTTTTGAGAAACAAGGCATAAAATCGGCAAAATTGGTCGGCCCAAAACAGATAATTCCAACAACAACATTTTGTCAATTGATAATGAAATAATCGTAATTGTTTTCTACAGAGGGACGGCGTTTAAAACTGGCAATTCTGCACGGAAACACGCTCTCTTTAGCTCTCCCTAGTGAGAAGCGCCGTAACCATAAAAATTCAGGGCAATATTGGTTCAGGAAAAACTAAGTATTCGCGCTTGATAAAGTTGTCCGCAATAAAATTGGGCCAACTTGTCCCAATCATATTGCCTTCAAATCTCTGCGTGTTCGCCGACGTGACTTCAGTCTTTTCATGAAAATGACTTTAGATACATTTTTCTTGTCAGTGACGAAATAGTTTCATGAATGAGAGTGTCATGAAACCAGCCAATGCAACAAGCAGTGTCTCAGTCAATAATTGAAGCCGAGTGCATTGCGGCCACATCTGCATATACAGGCTATGAACAAAATAATAAGGACAACTGCGAAACGACAAAATCTTTACTGATAAGTAGAGTGATGGCCCTTCCTCCTGGATTACAGATTACATCCGACTTGGGATGGACAAATACACGAAGTCAAGCACGATATCCAAGGAAATCCGCAGTCATTTCTCGTGCAGAGCGGTCTCTAGTTCAGAAAGTGTGGAGATTAGGAAGAAGACAGTCAACATAAAACACTTTTCCGGGCGTTCTCAAGACGTAAACACCCCGAGTGGTCTGAAATAATTTCAATGCAGATTCGTCAGACCAAATGACGTGTTCCCATTGCTGTTATGTGTCTGTGTCTGTGTTCGCGGCATCATTCTCATCACTTCAACGCATTCCGCAGTGTCACCAATGGTTTTGGAATAGCCGCTCTGCCATGAATGTTAGCAGCATGCAGTTCCCGTTGGATAGTTTTGGTTGATACTCTGAAGATGGGTGTTCATCTCGGAGATTACCTGGGATACTGTTGTCTTGTTATGTTGGGTGACTATCTGTTTCAACCCGTCTCTGTCTTTGTCGGTGAGCTTTGACTTTTGCCCACTGCTCAGTTTCGCAGATGACGTCTTAGCATGTTTTGTTGAGGCTGTCATAACAATTGACGTAGTGCTAGCTCCAACATCCACAAGGTTGGCTGTTTTCGTCACTGAAGCTCCAGCGAGGCACTCTCCAATGATCATACATCTTTCGACGTCTGCTAATACAATTGTCACGTGCAACCCGTATGACTGCTGCTGATCGACTGATACCTCCGCCTTTACGGCCACTAGATGGCAGACTTCTATTCTAGATGGCGTGGCTTAGCTGTGCAAATGAATTATGGCTCAGCCATAACTTTTCGTAAGGGCGTTCATATTATTGTAGAGAGGCTATGTATTAGACAATTAACAGCAGATATTGATAGATGTCTAAGGGAGCCCACATTGATAAATATTGACAATCCGAACGCAATCAAGCTCATTAAGAACCCAATAGCTCACAAAAGAATTAAGACATTGACATTGCACTAATACATTACATGAGAGATAAATTTTTAGAAAATATAATTCGTATTCAGTTTGTGTCTATTGACGAACAATTGGCTTTTATAATTTCTAGAAACATTAATGAGTCGCATCTACTGATTTAGAGGAAATTCGTATCACTGCCAATTGTAGAGTAATGATGGTTAAAATACTGTATTTTACTGAATAGATGAATTAGAAAACACAAACAAATTGATTTAAAAATAACATATAGTATAAATTAAAATATCTTAAATTGATCTGAGAGTTTTCGCGGCCTTCCACGTCAATCAATGGTTACATGAATAAAAAGACTTCAAATTGGAACATCGTCCAATTAGAACAATGAATGACGCCTTGAAGAAACCAGTGTTCCAATCAACTGTGGAAAACGTTCTAATGTGGGGGTAGGTATCAGAAAAACCTCAGGCTGCAATTTAATTTTGATTTCAAGTATCAAAATGCCAAAGGTATCATACCATTCCTCGATGTCTTAGTAACCAAAGAAAATCACCAATTCTCCACGCAACTCTATAGAAAACCAATCATACCTGTACTCCCAAAATTTTTAAATCAAATTTAATATGAATAAATGTTAACCAAGCTTTCAAATTATGTTCCACTGAACAAAATTTTCTGTATCATATTGACAATACTAAAATATTCTTTTACAACAACGAATACTATTATCATCTTATAAACAATGAAATAAAAAGAGCTTTGAAAATAATTTATATTCAAAGCAGTAATAACTTTCAACGAATACTGTTCATGCATTTTTTTCCATTTCCTATTGTTTGAGCTTCCTTAATAAATAGTTCAGAAAACTGATAGACGTACATATATTTAAACGTATATGTTCTATCTTCCCACTTAATAATAAATTAGCTATTAACATCAACACACTTCAAAGGCGTGAATAGGAAATACAGTAGATAAACAACACCGTTGTGTTTATTTGATCAAGTGTGAACCCGTGTTTCTATAAAGGAAATATAGGCAAAATGACAGATTTTTTCAAAACATAAAAGCCCATTTGGAACTGGTTCTTTATGCTAATCTTTAACAGCCAGGCATATTTACGAGAAAGATCCTAACGCCAACTTTCAACAACCAATCACCTTGGATTACGACAGGAAAAAGTTTATAAGAGAAATTAGAGTCATATTATATTCAAACACTTCAACCCTACTTCACGGAGTTGCCGAATTTACATATTAAACATTATCTAAATGATTCTACATTCAAAGACATATTAGAGAAAATTAAAAAGGAAATTAAATCACAAAAATTTCCACCATTTCATTATATAATGCAATTTATTTTTTCAAGTTCCCTATAGTTTTTAAATTTATTTTTTATTTGCTTCATTAGCTAAATCAGTTCCTTCCATGTTCTGTTCTATAAAAAAAATATTTTTTCTGGATTCATGATTCATGATTCCTATTGAAATTTTTGAGCTGATTTCAAATCTATATTTCAGGAATAGTTTATGAGTTATCCGAATTTTTTTTCTATGATTCTTAATATTTTAAGGTTGATGTTGAGTGAACTGATGGAATAACTTAATCAGTCTTACTTTATGCATATTGCATTAAGTTAAAAAATTATAAATTTGAGATGTTGTATAATATTCAACAAAATTTCTTTTATATAATTCGTATTCTACAAAAAAGTTAATAACATTTTTGCTTATGATGAAATTATGTATATAATTTTCAGTAATTTCTTTTGTAGTGACTGTCTTTCTTGTCTCTAATAATATTCCAGCCATAATCAGGTAACATGGTGGGCATCCACTTTCCTTTGTACCGCTTCTTCATCATGAGTATGTAAGTATGTATTCTGAAACCTTTCACCTTGTTCGGAGACATCACGGCAGCTCTCTAAAAAGTTACCCAGATGCGAATCTAGAAAGTGTAGTTTGAAAGACATGCTTCATCTTAAATCCTGATGTGGATTAATCCTCTGGTTCACTAATTCCGTGTTGTTCTGAATTCCTCTTCTTCCCAGGAAGTTTTCAGTTACATTCTTAAAACATATTCATTCTCGTTTTTCTTCGTCTGTAAGACATACTTCAAAATCTGGATCGTGCTGAAGAACTCTAATTTGAGGTTCCACAAAACACCTTCCTTTATCTTTGCTGGAGTGAGACGACGAGATTTGATTGAGATACACGAATCCTCTTCCATTTGTATCCATGGAAGCACAAATTGTTTAATAAGGCCTAGCTTAATGTGAAACGGGGGGAGAAGCACATCTTCACGAGCCACCAGACTCTCACATTGTAAATTTTATTCTCCCACTTTCCAATTTCGTTGAGTCCAATTGTTTTTTTGTGTAGTGGTTCTTTCTGTCACGACTATTTTTTATAATATCTCAAAAGCTTCTTTAGACAAACTGGCGTAAGCGACTGGGGCAGAAGGCATTAAATGGCATTTATGCAGCAGAATCCCCTAGAGACTGATTTTCGATGCATCTATAAAGAGTCTCCAGTCCTGTGGATGATACTTTTCATTAGGTCACCATATCGTTGCACAAAGTCAGTACCAAAATAGGTAACAAAAACTTTTATCTATGCCTAAATTCAGTAATGTTTGTACTAGATGGAGAAGATTGTATTCCTGTAACCTGGAATCCAACAGTTCTGCCTTTTATTTACTTAAGCCTAGTCACGGGCTAAATCATTTACAATGATGTCCTTAAATTACGAGATCGTGCAAAATGAATTGTTCTGATTGTCCGCTCGGGACCTAACTTGGTATGGGAGTGGAGAACGTCTTTTCAATGCCATCCACACACAAAAAATAAAGATGACAGCACTGTCTCTATCACAAGAAAAAAATATGTCCTAAACGTCATCCATGTATTATCCTGGTATTTGTGGACGGCATAAAGAGCGTCCCGTAGGCTATATGGCTCCCTGCACAGCTTCACAAGCAATGCACCGTGCTGGCATTCTGTACACCAGAGTATTAGGCAAACTTTCGGGGCTATAGTCTTAACTCAATACTGTCCTCAGCTCAAGTAGCGTTCGTGGTGGTGGAATGCTTCCAGCAACACGTCTTCTGAGAACATCCCATGCATGTTCGATTAGATTCAGGTCAGTGTTCGATTGGATTCCAAACGATGGAAGTCCTTATCCTGGAGATACTCATCCACCGGACAAGCCGACGTGAACGGGCGTTGACGTCCATTAACAAAAACTCTTGACCAGCAGCAGCCCTGAAGTCGAACAATTTAATGAAAGAACAATGTACAACTGGTATAACAGGGCAATTATGCATCCTGTATCGGAGATGTGCAGTGGTGTATACGAGCCCAGCATAATGCCTGCCCGCACCATTACACCGCAACACCTGTACCGATCGTATTCGAAGATGTTGGCAAGATAGGCCCTGATTCTTTTCTCTCAAGTCGTGATCGCAGTCTAGAGATTCAGGCTATATCGGGATTCGTCAGAAAATACGACATCGCGCCATTGCGCCTGTGTCCATGGTGCGTGTTCAGTGCACCACAGCAAGCGTCTCCTCCGGTGAGCTTGGCTGAAGGAGATGCCATAATGTGTCTTTCCCATCCAGCTGCATGGAGTCGCCTGTACGCTGTTTGTCTGGATACAAAGGTCTGTCTTGCTGCTGCCCATTCCCTGGCATGGTGCCATGTTGTGGTTAGGAGTTCCATCTGGCTCGATTCTTCCAATTGGTCAGCGACAGACAGAGGTCTTCCCTGGATATGTGACGTGTGGACGTGCTCTGCTATAGCGTCGGTCAATATTTCCATCCTGCTGAAATATCTCCTTCAGCGAGAGATGACACTGGTAACACGTTCAGTGCTCAAGCCACTCCCACTTATGAATGGCCTGCCTCAAGACGTCTAATCACTATGCCTCTCGAAATTCCCACGGCATAGGGACTAAAAGGGATTTATATTTTTGCTGTAAAATGACCATGGAGTTTGCGATGGCCAACCCGCAATATACCTGAGTTATCCGGAGAAAGCCACAACAGGCTGCAAACTCGCATAATTTCCGATCTCGATAGTATTTTGGTAAAGAAAATAAAGTTTTTTTTTTTTGTGCTATGTATGCAATGGTTCCGGAGCGAAGCGAGGGTACTCGGCTAGCTATGTATTCAGTACCAAGGTAAGTAAATTTTGAATTTGAGTGAAATTAACCTTTTATGTTTTTGTATCGAAAAAAACAACGCCCGATAAGCCTAGCAAAATTTTGATTTAAGATTTGAATTTTCCATAACCAAGTTCTTTAGAAATACTTAATTTTCACTTCAGAAAAAAAAATCTTTGTACTGGAATCCATTTGATTTCTTCATCAAAAACTCAAATTAGGCTGTACTCTTAGCTGAACTGAGGAAATAAAAAACAGGTTCATTTTCCAACGAACAAAAAAAGAGATTACGGTCTCATACAGCCTTCATTCAAATTGCAGCCAAAGGTTTCCTGATACCTACACTCAATAGAACTTTTTCCACAGTTGTTTGGTCCATTGATCCATTGATTGAGAAGGCAGCCATGGATGGCTGGAAAACCTCACAGATCATTGGAATATATTTTCAATTTTTAATTATATGTTGTCTTTAAACCAATTTGTGTGTTTTCTAATTCACGTTTTTCACTGATAAACATGAGCACGTTAAATATGAGTTTTTAATCTTTAAAATATTTTACTAAGAAGAAAGAAAACTGTTTTAATTTCAGTAACTTGATTAGTAGCTTTATATTGAAAAGTGATACTCTCTGGCAAATTTCATTCACATTGATTTTAATTAGATTTTTTAGAAAAGACCTTGTTCCCTATGAAGCTAATTTGAACTAAACTATATAACAATGTTTCTAATACTAAAATGTTATTTACTCTAGTTTCAACGAATCTTCTGGAAACTTCGACAGTTTAAATATTTTCCACAGTTCTCGTTTATTAGAAGAAATGCATCTGGAGTAAATAAACTTGAATCTAAAGCCATTTTGAAGCAACCCATTAACATCAGCATTACTGGCTTCGACAGACTTTTTAATGAGAATACTAGTTCATTCAGAAAAACTATTTGGTCTATGATGATACTTTTTTCTACTTTTGTGTGTTCTTACCAAATATACGATACCATGTACGACTATTTCAAGGGTGACCCAGATGTAAAGTTACTCATTGAAAGAAATGAAACAATTCAATTTCCAGCAATGACATTTTGTCCTTATAATCCTTATCACTCCTGGAATTTTGTGAATGATCTCAAGAAGAAGTATATCAGAACATTCAAAATCAGTGAGAAAGATATACCAATCATCCAAATTTCTGATCTAATGAAACTGAAAGATCAAAAAATTCTTTCCTTTTGGAATAATTCAGGAGTAAACAAAGAATTAGTTATAAGGATTAGGATATATGTAAGTACCTTTAGTTTTAATGTGTTACCATTTTTAGGCACTTTATTTAATTGCGCATAAAAAAAAAATTAAAGAGGCCAGTGGAAACTGGCAAGTGAATTTTTATTATTTTATTTTTAACTAACAGTACACGGCATGTATTGCAACGCCACTCAAAGAAAGAAAGGGCTCGGTGAGAAGTGGCCGTAAATATAAAGGCCCGGTGTCGATCGGGGGTGGGACACTTAGGCCGTTGTGTCGCCATCCCCCCACCTAAATGTGGTGGACGTGCCCCCCCCCCATAGGAGAGCGAATTTTTCCTTATTTGAAATTGACTTGGGGGACCCAAGAAGGGGCCCTAAATATAAAGTCCCAGTGTTCGTCTGGGGTGGGACACTTCAGCCTTTGTGTTGCCTTCCTGCCACCCTAGTGTGGTGTCCCTGCCCCCCCCCATAGGAGAACGAGTTTTTTCCTTTTTTGCAATTGACTTGGAGGGTCCGAGAAGGGGCCCTAAATATAACGTCCCGGTGTCGGTCGGGGGTGGGACACTTCAGCGTTTGTGTTGCCTTCCTCCTACCCAAGCGTGGTGTCCCTGCCCCCCCTAGGAGAATGAATTTTTCCTTATATACAATTGACATGGGGGGCCGAGAAGGTGCCCTAAATATAAGGTCCCGGTGTCGATCGGGGGTGAGACACTTAGGTCCTTGTGTCGCCATACCCCACCCAAGTGTGATGTACCTGCCCCCCACAGGAGAGCGAATTTTTCACTTTACATAATATTTGTATAGTTCTTATTTTCAGCACCAGGTGGATATTGGATATTTCAGGGATTTGTACCCCTTTTCAACCCCTTGAGGGGGTCCAGGTTCTAAAGTAGCCTATCTTTTCCGCAGGGTCCTAAAGAGTAATTCTGTAAAGTTTGATCCGGATGGGTCAGAGGGCTTCGGAGTGTTTAAAGGATAAAGAAAGAAAGAAAGAAAGATACATTCATTTTTATATACAGGGATGTGTATTTTTTATTTTTAGTTTAATTTTTGGAGGTTTCACGTTTTCTGACAATTACCTTTAGTTTACTTACTTATTTAAGTATATCTTTTCTTTCCTATACCTTCAGTTTAGAATGAAAAAGAGATTTAACATGCCTGAAAATTTAAAGTATCTTAATTTTTAAGAAAAAAAAAACCTCATTTTTTATAACTAGAGTTTTTGGATTTTCTGAAACAATTTAACGTACGAATGTTTCTCATAGTAACCTGAAGGTTGAAGATTGAAATCCTGTCTTACACATAGGAAGTTCAAATCAAACTGAAAATTCATTTGCAAAGAAATATTGAAACCATAAAAAAGCTTTAGTTATTCTGAATTTTCTTTATATGTTCGTCATTAAGATAAAAAAAATCTTCACTTAGGCTGCTTAATTCCTTTTCATTAAAGAGGGGAAAAGACTGACAACGTTATATGAGAAAACACAACATTAAATTTTTATAATCACAGTTTGCAGACCAAAGATCGAGGACATAAAATCTGATGAATCAGAGGGAAAAAAGTTCGAAAATAAAGAAAGGATTGTTCGAGAAGTAATAAATCTAACTATATAAAAAGCGAAGACTTGACTCGCTCACTCACTCAGTCACTCACTCACTCATTCATTGACTCATCAAAGCCCAGTCCAAAACGTTGGACCTAGAAAGCTGAAAGTTTCCACAGAGATTCCCTTTACGATGTAGACAAAGAATAAGGCCCGATTTTTCGAAATTCCCACGGGTTCGGGAATAACGAGGGTTTATTTTCGCTTGACGGTTTTCTTATTTCCATAATTATTTTCAAAACTATAATTAGTACATACTTCAAATTTGGCATATAAGTAGGTAATCAGTGTGAAATAATTTTACTTGTGCAGAATAAAACTGGAGTAAATTAAACGGACACACAGAACTACAATTTAAAAAACAATACATTAAAACGTTAAAAATAGGACCGGTTTCGCTGTGCTATCATAGCTTTTTTATTTTATTTTTATTTATTTATTAATTCTTTAACCATTTCAAGGTAATGACTATTCCAACTTAAGTATTCATCTAGGTATAAACCCAAGTATTTTTTGAATTTTTCTATTTCAATTTTTTTTACAATTACAAAAGTAATCAGAATTATAAATTCCTTTACATTGAATATCATGTAAAATAACTTCTACATCTACAGTTAACAGTTTATTTTTTGTTTTGACAATTATTAATTTTGTTTTATTATCAGATTTAAATAAGATTTAAATAAGATTTATTATCATTAAATTAGTGATTGATCAAGAAATAATAGAGTTTCAGTCATTCTATATTTGGTATAGTGCATTTATTAAATTCTCAATATCATTAAGCAATGAAACATTATCTGTATAAGAATAGACTTTTGAATGTGATATCTTGTCAAATATTGAATTTGTATATAAAATGAAAAGAAGAGGTTCTAAATTTGATCCTTGCAGAACTCCTCTTTTTAAATTAAAACACTGACTATAAGTATTTTCAATTTTAATTCTAAATTTTCTATTTTGCAAATAGTTTTTTATTAATTTTAAAAATTTTCTTCTAATACCAATGTTATCAAGTTTATGTATTAATAATTTATAATCAATACTATTAAATGCTTTAGTGAAATCTATAAAAATTATTAGGATAATAATACTATTATTAAGATTTTTTTTTAAATTATTAGAAAGATCGTTTAATAATAATGAAGTATACTTTTATTTTTTTGATAGCAAATTGATTTTTATTAATTATATTTTTATTAATTACATATTGACAAATTGAATTTGCAAGATATTTTTCAATAATTTTCGAGACATTAAAAAGAATAGATATAGGTCTATAATTATTAAAATTTTCAATATTACTACTTTTAGGTAATGGAGTAATTTTGGCAATTTTCCAAGAATTTGAAAATCTACCCAAATTTGACATTAATTCTTGTAATTCCAAAATTAAAGAAGCAAAAGACTCATTATATTCTTTAATTTCCTTAATTTTAATGTAATCAAAACATTATTTTCAGATTTTTTATTATTTAAATTTGTTATTTTTTTTATAATTTTATCCAAAGAAAATATTCCATTGAATTCAAGTTAGATGATTTCTCACTATTTAATAAAAAATTATTATTCATTTTATTAAACTGATTTTTTGTAAAACAAATTTTCAGATTTCTAAAAATTTCTTCAATTTTATATTTTATCTTCAATTTTGAAAACAATTATTCTCTACTGTGTTATTTTTATGCTTAATTTCATTATTAATAATATTCCAAATTGCTTTTGTTCCACTATTTTCATTTATTTACAATAAATAATCTTGGGCTTATATACATTCATGGAGCATAAAGAAAATTTTTTGTGGCTATAATGTGTTGCTAAATATACTGTTTCAGTCTTTGTCTCGTCTCCCCAATATAAAGACAACTGCTCTGAATATATTTAATGGCGTAAACTGTTAGTTTACAATGTTTTTAAGTTTACAATGTTTATAAATCTGGCAGTTTGTGTTTAGATTAATTCAGTAACGGTAATGTTTTGATAAGTTTTGTACTAATAGAAACTAAAAGTAATGTATTAATTGAAACTGAAAGTAATCTACAGCGCTTAGTTAAAAGAAAAGAAAAAGTAGTTCAGAAAAAGTGGCGCTGCTGTATTGTTCTCTATGATGGCGATCTCTTTGCAGTAAAAGTTCATGTCAAGCAAAAGTTTAGTTTCTTCATTTTAACCTCCATTTTAACTCACTCTGCTTAGGATTTGAACAGGTTACGGGCCTAGATAACGTGTTCCAAAGCATCCGGACGAGTTTAAATGGTGAGTTTGAAGAATAAAGAAGATTTAAAGTGAAATTATCGGACATTGCGAAGTTAGGCTTATCTTTCGTGAAGAATGTCAGACAGAATCGTTATTGAAAGGTTAAAGGACAATCTGAACCAGATTACAGCACTCGGGGAAGAAATAGCGGACAGACTAGCGGTAGCATTTATGCTGAGCAGCTTACCGGATAGTTATTCAACACTGATAACAGCGTTGGAGACTAGACCGGATAAAGATCTGACGCTAAGCCTCGTGAAGACAAAAATGGTTGAAGAGTACCAAAGACGACTTGGTTATTCATCCGAGGGACAGGTTCATGAGGAGAAAGTTCTTAAAGTATGCACGCCGAGAAGGAAAGACGCTCAAAGATCAAGCATTGCAAGCGGAGCATCGCAGTTTTATGGAGAATGCTACTTTTGCAAGAAGAAAGCAGGCCATCTTAAGCGTGATTGTCCCGAGTACAGACTTTGGAAAAAGAAAAAGCAAGAAAAGGAAAAGATACTTGCGGCAAATATGGTTAATCAAGAAAGACTTCCAGATCCAGGTATTTGTTTCACAGTAGGCGAAGGCAACCGTGATAAATGGTATGTAGATTCAGGAACGGGAAGGCACATGAGCTGTGATAGAAAGTAATCTACAGCGCTTAGTTAAAAGAAAAGAAAAAGTAGTTCAGAAAAAGTGGCGCTGCTGTATTGTTCTCTATGATGGCGATCTCTTTGCAGTAAAAGTTCATGTCAAGCAAAAGTTTAGTTTCTTCATTTTAACCTCCATTTTAACTCACTCTGCTTAGGATTCCAATATAAACTACTCCTTTACTGTCCATATTATTGGAGGGGTTTTTTTCAATCAAGAAGATAGGAAACGTTGTATTGTATTATGAGATGGAAACGTTAATGTAATCTGGAGGGTTTTACATAGGTTCTGTAGGCCATCCAAGAGTTGATGAGGAATAGAAGCCTAAGTTGTTTGAACTTTAGGAACAATCACATCATTACGTTAATATTTCTGGCTTGCCTTTTTCATCTACTTATCTATAAATATCCTAAAATAATCATTAGCTAAAAAGATATTACGAATATTTATAGTTTCTGAGTTAAAGGCTTCAAGTGTATTTGAGAGCTGAAATTCTCTATTTACCGCCCTGGGTATGCAATTGATCTTAAACGACAAAGGGTTCTGGGAATAAAAATTTAATGAGATGCCTCAATTTGTGGATTTATGATACACCGAAGTACAGAATTTCCAATCTCTTCTTGTTATCAGTATGTCAAGAAAAGGTAATGATTTATCTACTTCTTTCTCTGCAGTAAATTTTATATAAGAATGAATAACATTGATAATATCTAATATGTCATCTTGAATTGTAGAATCTCAGTACAAGAGGTGATCATCGACATACTGACAGTGAAGAGGTAAATTAAGTTATTAATTTTCTTCCGAAAACGCTTAAAAATAGAAATAGCTATAATTTATATCCAGTTCACCCCATTGCTAATTATGCTGGTTTGGCCATCAAAATTTTGTGTGGATTGATTTTTCAGAAACTTACATGTTTTTTTGTAAAATCAATTTTTTCAGTAAGCAATAGTGCTGAGTTGATCAATAAATTAGCGCCAACTAACTTCATCGACACTTTTTCTTTTTTCTCACTTGATGTGGACAGTTTATTTATCTTAATTTCATATGACCTGGCTTCACAAGCGTTCGTAAATTTTATTTCAAAAAATTATATAGGTTTTATCAATCAGCAGCAAATGAATAGATGTCTTACTTTAATAGGAGCTTTATTTAAAATGCAAATTTCGGGGTTATTTATGGGTCTTTCTATCTCTATGATTCTTGCAGAATTAGTTATAATGTATGTAGAGGATAACGCGTTTATTATTTTCGATGAAGGGCAACTTAATTTACCTCTTTACTGTCGGTGCGTCGATGATCTCCTCTTGTACTCAGATTTCACATTCAAGACGGCATGTTAGATATTATCAATGGTATTCATCCTTGTATAAAATTTACTATTGAGAAAGAAATAGAAAAGTTATTACCTTTTCTTGACGTGCTGATAACAAGAAGAGATAGGAAATTCTGTACTTCGGTGTACCGTAAATCCACAAATCGAGGCATCTCATTAAATTTTTATTTCCAGAACCCTTTGTCGTTTAAGATCAATTACATAACCATGGCGATAAATAGAGAATTTCAGCTCTCAAATACAGTTGAAGCTTTTAACTCAGAAATTATGAATATTCATAATATCTTTTTAGCTAATGATTACTCTAGGATATTTATAGATAAGCAGATGAAAAAGGCATGCCAGAAATATTATCGTAATGATGTCATTGTTCCTAAAGTTCAAACAACATAGGCTTCTATTCCTCATCATCATCAGCTCTTGAATGGCCTACAGAACCTCCAGATTACATTAACGTTTCCATCTCATAATACAATACAATGTTTCCTATCTTCTAGATTCAAAAAAACCTCCAATATTTTGGAAAGAAAGGAGTAGTTTACACCAGTAAATGTATTCAGAGCAATTGTCTTTATATTGAGGAGACGAGAAAAAGACTGAAACAGTATATTCAGCAGCACATTACAGCCACAAAAAATCGGGACAATAACAATACTACATATTTACATTTAGTCGATAGTAACCATCAAATAGATTTTTGCAATCCGTCTGTGTTTTGTACAGAGCAAGACCATTTCCATAGAAAATGCGCAGAATCTATCCTCATCCTCACAACAAATGGATGTTACAACGATACTTTATCGGTCCAGGCAATAACCGAATATGGTTTCTACAAAAAGTAATTTTTTTTCCACACATTTCATCTCTTCATTTTTTCCTCCGAGCCCCTCCTTCCTTTTTTTTCTTTTCATTTGCATAGAGTTCAATTCGAGGAAGCAGACGATTTCTGGACCATAAAGGAAGTCGTTACCGATCTTTTGATATGACATCAACTAGCCTCAATCTGGGATTCCTATGTTGGAGACAGCTGCCCAGCAGTATCATGATGCAAGCCTATGCAGCAAGTCCTTCTTCAGCCTTTGATTGGCTTTCACATTTAAAAAATTTCTTATTGGTTTATATAAGTTTTCCTTTATGCTCCATGAATGTATATAAGCCCGAATTATTTATTGTAAATTAGTTGATGAAGCTATGGTAGCCTAGCGAAACCGGTCCTATTTTTAACGTTTTAATGTTTTAATTTTTTTCAGTCGTTTCCGGCCAACTAAGGATCACAGGAAGATAACTATTTTCTTCTGTCTTCCTTCCTCTTTCTCCAAAACTCTTTCATCCTTTCCGAATGGACTCTTTTCCTTTCAGCCGATCATCTGGCTCCATTTGTTTTCCTTTTCTCTACGTCTTCCTGAAAACCTTTGAACTTCTTAACTTTTAGTCTGAATTTGTCTCTGTTTGAGTGGGGTCTCCCGATCAATCTGCATTTCTTCTATGTCCTTTATTGCTTTGCCACTTCACCCATTTTTTTTTATCTGTTTTTCTGTTTTGGAAGAAAGTATGGATTTTTTTTGTTAATCCATCTTCGTTCATTCTCTGTAAGTGCCCGTAAAGGGTAACACGTCTTTTCCTGATCTCATCCATTATTTTAGGGCATTGCAAGTAAACTTCTCTATTTGGTCTCAAAACCCAATTGCAATCTTTATTCTTGATTGGACCTAATATTTTTCGCAAGATTCGCTTTAACTTGCAATAATGTTCACTCAAGTATTTTCATATTACCCACTGTTTAATTATATATCAACTGAGTTAAGTTCTACTTCAATAGATGATTCACTATCAATACGATAATAAGTTTCTCACCATGTATAGAATCTAAATGGCATTGGATATAGTGCATTTAAGCCATAATGTACTTAACATCTAGTATGCCATTCATCTATTTTCACTTGTATGAGATCGGAACACACATCAATTATTCTGTGTAAATTCACTAGTTCATTTTGTAGTAAAATACTTAGTAGGAATAGTTTCTTCCATCATTATTGTAATTAAATTCTCTTGTAGTAAATCTGTTACTATTAGCATTTAAATAACCTTGCATTTAATCAATGTTCGTTAGCTTTATAATTCATGAACACTATAGAATATAAAGTCTTCTAACATATGATAATTCACTGTTCGATTTCAACCTTTCCCGAGTTTTCGCTATTTAATTACAAACTCGCAAATATGATGAATAATATCTATCAGTTCCTTGATAATCTATTATTATTCCCTGTTGTGTCTCTGTATGTAATACCTAATGTCTTTTAATGTCCTTAATTCGAAATCGTAAATGTTTCCCCATTTTACGCATTCAATTCTTCGTGTATAATCTTCCTAACTTCATCGATTGACGTAGTAAATGAAACGTTACTTACAATAATTTGAGTGCGTTGATACATTTGCTATAACTCAGGCAAATGTTAACTGCGCTGATACGACCTATTTCCATTTGGATCTGATCTCCGGTCAATGTAGACTATAATTTCTTCCTATGTCAAGTTCGCCGTAGGCATTCCATCCCGTTAGGCCTAGCATTTTTCTTTACTAAGAATTATCTTTAAAACTTCTCGATAATTCAAACTGATTAACACTCAAGGCATTCAGCCTTTTACTTTAAACATTAGATAACAAGAAATTTGAAATCTATTTAGGATATCGGACTTTGCATCTTCCGATAAACCATTTCTTTAGCAATAGCCAGAACGCTAATCTCGCCTTGTTTAGTTCACAGCCATTTTCATTTTTTAAAGACAACAACAATTGTTACTTCCGTTAGTAGAGCAGTAAACTTCCTATTGTTTCAATTCCTGACGCCATCACGCCGTTTCAATAATAATAAATTATTACTTTCACTCTCAAAAAATACATTTAAAGCTTTTTCGATTATTTCTATTTTATTTTATCACTATAAAAATAAAATTTCCAACACTTTTCAAAGCACCTCTTTTGTGTCCTAATAGTTTTATCCGCTTGTTTCTTGTCAGACTGATAGATATTCCACTTACTACTTGTTTTCCTGCTATACCAATTGTTCCAAGCTTTCTTCTTTTGTCTAAGAGCTTCTTCGCATTTATTATTCCACCATCTGTGCTTTCTCTGTTGGTTCTGTGGAGCTATGTCAAGCGCAGTATATTGAATCATTTCTGTAAAGTTGTTGGCATCAGTCCCCGCTTTCCTCAGCCTCTCTTGAAAATCGCACTCCTTTTCCTTCAGAGTTTCATTATTAAATCTCTTAGTCGTCCTGGTTTGTATATTGATTTTACATTTTGGAATAAATCGCATGTGGATCTCCGTTGGATAGTGATCTGAATCAACTTCCATTCCTCTTTTGACTTTAATGTTCTTAATTTCTTGATAATTATATTTGGAGATGGCGACATGATCGATTTGAAATTCTCCTAAGATGGGATTTGGTGAAATCCATGTTTTCGGTTTTCTAGAAAGTTTTTTGAAGTGAGTTGTCATGATTGTGAGGTTAAATGACCTGAATAAATCTACTAATCTTCAGCCATTTGTGAGCTGGGTAGTTTCCGATAATTTTTTGGAATGCTTTTTCCTTACCCAGTTGTGCATTGAAGTCCCCCATCATGATTATTATGCTAATCCTGTGAACTTTTGATAGCCTGTTTTCTAGATCTTCCCAGAAGATTTCTACTTTTTCTCGGTTCTTCTTCTTATCTTCGTTTATTGGTGCATGACAATTGAATATTCAATAATACTTATTCTTGCATTTAATTGTTAAGAGAGAGAGTGTTTCACTGAAGGATTCAAATTCAATGACATTTCTGGTTATACTTTTATGAATTACGAAGGCTGTACCTACAATTCTAAGATTTGAGCTTGAAAGTTTGATTGCGGGTTTACTCTCAAAGATTCGATAGTTCTCACTATCCATTGTTAGGTCATCAGTATATCTTGTTTCTTGCATGGCTGCTAGTAAGATGTTATTGTTGTTCAAAAAGTCAATGATTTGCTTGAGTTTCCCAACTTTGCAGAGAGAGTTAACATTTATGGTTGCAAATTTATACTTTCTTTTAAATTTAAACGTATGATTACAAAGGCCTTCAGGACCCTCCGACTGATCCTTGCTTGATGGTGCAGACTCTCAAGAATCCGCACGTCTGCTTGCGCTCCTTTCCGGAGCAGTGGATTGGGCACCTGGAGTAATATTATTTCGTTCATCACACATCATAGTTATCCGGATATTACGACATTTGTCTGCCGAAATTAAAACTAAGATTATTAGTCCTAGAGTTTTCTTTCAGCCGCCCCTAATATGGGGAATAGACGCTGATCAAACACTGCCCGATCCAGAACACACATGGTTAGATTTTAATAGCTTTTATATTAACTCTAAAAGCAAGGCTACTTCATTCGCCAGTTCCGCCGTATCGATGATCATCATCTCCGCCTTCTCTGCCGTTGAGGTCCTCACTGTTGCCCTAGCAAGGGGCCTCACAAGGTACTATCACCCGGGCCAGGTGAACCAAGGTTTTTTTTACGAGGTGTTACTCCTCCCCCTCCTCCTTTCTCACCCGGGCTTGGGACCGGCAATGGCAGAGTTTTTAATGTTTTAATGGTGTATTGGTTTTCAAATTTTAGTTTAATTTACTCCAGTAGTAATTAGAATCACTTGTCACGAACACTATTCGTGCCCCGAGCTTCGCTCTTCTCCCTAACATACTTTTAATATTTTTAATATTTTTAATATTTCTAATATTTTTTCCTTTTCCATTTCTAACTTTCCATATTTCTCTCTCGTCGTTTCTCAGTCCTGGCGTCGGTCAGACTGAAAGTCCCCGTCAACTCGGCACCATGAAACTTTAAAACAATGGTTTAACGACTTCGGGAAGGGCCCGAGAAAGCTTTCTCCCAACTTTCTCCCTTTTGTTATGTGCATCGGGAACCCGGGAAAACAAAGGGCCCTGATGTCACAACAACGAGTGATCTGCCAGAAGCAACTGTGGGGACAGAAATGTCTCGCCACCCCTCCCGAGAATATAATGGCGGGCCCCGAGAGGAAGAGAGCGCAGTATCCGAGCAGTA
>JAFIDM010000006.1:57010646-57030778 GCA_023159025.1 Thereuonema tuberculata
ATTTTTATTTTAAATTTATATGTGTGTTTTTTATATTTTATTTATAACCATGCTTTTAAACGCACGTAAAATAATTTTTAATTTTTGCTCTTTAATTATATAATAGTTAATTTTCTCTTTTTTGGTGAACACACTTCTTATAAAAAAAATAAAAATAAAAAATAAATGAAACAATAACACAATTAACTCATCGGCAGTAAGTTCTTCATTCACCTAGTATAAACCCTTCAACTGTGATTTTCACCATAACTATAAGACATTGTCTTAGAACGCACACTTAAAGTCAAACTTTGTTGCACTAGAATGTTTTATGCACTTGTAGATTTACAACCGTCTTTCATAATTTAGTTAAAGTTGGATATCAGTTCACCCAGTGTCGTAATGGCATCACCTTGCTCGGTTTTAGAGACGGTTATCTCACAGTCACTGAAGTAAAATACCGATACTTACAGTATTTCGTCTACTTTATAAACGTTGACCCTTGGCGTTTTCCATCTTGGATTTTTCTGTCATCCTCCTCCTTTTGACCTGTGGCGACTTTTTCCGTTTTGGCGTAACGCCGTGGAATCTCCCATTGAGAAGCTTAGCACATCTTCGAGATGCACTGAATGGCTCTGAATCCTAGCGTAACATTTTGACACCATGTCACACCATTGTACATATCGTATCCTTTCAGCTGTGGCCTTAGCTAAACCCCGCCGCCCGGGATGCCACGACCTTTCCAAGAAGGCAGTGCTTTTCGCCTTCTCCCCTTCTTCCCGCCAAAAACATCGATCACCCGTCAAACAACCAATAGCTAACGATAAATCAATCACCTGACGGCGTTTTCCCGTCAAAACACCAAAGCATCAGTTACTTCATAACCAATGGCTGAGCGAGAATTCGATCATCTGATCACAACTCTCCCGCCAAATTTTGCGCACGGCTCAAACTTTGTTTTCTCGTGAGAAACCGAAACTTTGTGTCGAAAATCACGTGAACAAGTCCTGACAATATACTTGTTTTCCCATGCTTTTTTCTTTCACCATAAACACACACATATAATAAAATACATGATAAATACAGTAAATACACATAAAAAATATTAAGCACTCTTTCTTTCTCCCAAATTAATAATAATTACCCAAGAATTACTACATAGTCCTACGAATTTAAATATTAGGAAAAAAGAGGAAAGAAATGATTACACAAATTGTGTAACATCAAAATTAATAATCATTCAATTTAAAATTATTATCGTTATTCTATTTAATACATGAATATTCCTCTATTATTATTTTCTTAATATCTTCCCAAAGGAAGGGGAAAATACACTCTAAAAAAAAATGGTAAAAAAAAATACGAATCTTGTCTGTCACAGATAATCAAATTACAACATGACAAGTGGAAGGACAGTGCAGATCTTTACAAAAATAACATTTCGTACAATTGGATTAAGCACGAAAATTGAAAATGATATAGAAAATATTGAAAATATCCGAATAATATAGAAAAAAAGTAAATAATTGTATTGATGGTTCCTAAATAAGTAAATACCAAGTTAAGGATTAGTTCTAATTCTCATGTCATAAAATTAATTTGATATTTGAACACCATAAAATGTTTCTTATTTCTGTAGAGCCAATCAGATTTATAGGATTCACCACAATGGTTCATTATCAACTCATCTTGCCTAGTAGAGTATCATCTACTACTCCCTACAGTGTAAGTTTTTCAAATATTTCAGATTAAAATTAAAAAAATAGAAAGTGAAAATTATTTATAACTTCAGAATTATTTTAAAATAATGTTTTGAAAAATGTATTGTTATGTAATCTTTATTGTAAATTAAAAATATCAAAATAGCACATAATTAGACGAAAATTACAAAAAAAAAATAGATTTTCGTAACTTTGCAGGAAGTTTCAAAATTATGGAAATAATTAAATATAAATACTGTATATATAGATGGCTCTGTAGTGTAACGGGACCAAAAGGGGTAAGATGCTTTTTCGGGTTTTGTGAATGTCCGTTGGGCGCCAACCGTTGATTCGGTAGAGTTACTTCTACCCCTTCCACAATCGTTACATCCCGGTTGAAACTAGCTTCAGCAATCTCGTGGCGGAGGGGAGCCACACTTCTCGTCCACATACAACGGGTGAAAACACTCTCACAACACAAATAAACTTGATAACTTTTATTCAATGAAGAAATTAACACCTGATTTAATTTTAAAATAATAATATGTTGGCGAAGCTAAGGCTTGCGACTCCATCGAACTGAATGGAGAATTACTGGAAGATTGAGTCACTTATTGAATTAATTCCGCTTATCTGGGAACAATTCTTACTAGTTGCACTGCACTAATTTGAATTCACAAAATTAAAGGGTTTACTTACAAACTCGGAAATCCTACACGGGGTGCACACGTGTATTTAAAACCCACACAGGCGATTTACGAGAATTTTCCGTTCGTAAATCACTTAAAACTTATTTGTGAGATATTTCCTTCACAAAAAAAAAAAAAAAACCATGCGGCTTTAAACGGGCTATCCAAGTTTTCTAGCTATCCATAACAACCTAATTTAACATATCAATGCTAACACTATTATGGCTTTCGGTCACTGGTGTCGAGACGAGGATGCGGCTACAAACTGAAGTATCCAGCTCGGGTTCTCGTGACTGCAAGAGAGCTTGTGGCTAACGGTGAGAGCTGCTGCTGAACAGTAAGAGACCGACGCTGATCAGTAAGAGACCGATCTCCTAAACAAACAGCATTTTATAAACTTAACTGGCCCGCCGCTATGACGTCACCAGACCAATATCCTCTCATAAAGCTTGAACGCTTATCTCACCTTATAAGGGAGATTACGTCACCATTACATCACCTGAGGTGATAAGATCGATATCCAATAATAATTAAATTTACAAAGCAATTCCAAATATGGAATGCTGACTCATGGAATTTTCCAAGAATTCTCCGGAATCAACTAAACTAAGTTAATCTAAAGCAAAAAAAAAGAAAATTAATTCCCTTTATTTATTTATTTTAAAAAAAATTAAAATCCTCAGTTAAATCTAAATTAAATCCATTAAGCTTATATCACTAAAATACTTTAAAATTAACCTAAACCCTAAATTTATTAAATTAAATCCTAACATTTTTAGGTTAAAGATTTTTCTCCTAAAATCCTGACTAAAATAAATTCAGTCTAAAATAAAATCATTTATAATAACTAAGACTAACACTAACGAAATGTTTTCGCCATTAGCTTTACAAAGGAATGATTTTGAAATTATTTCAAGTTTACGTTTTCTTTGTTTTTTTGACATTTGTAAAAGGCAAAAAAAAATAAAATAATATAATTAAAATTCGACTATTTGGTTCACAATAACTGATATACGTGAGTATTGTCACAGTAGTAATGAAATAACTTCCGGAACTTCTTATTTTGAGAAGAAGCAAAAGCAAACTTTGAGAATTAAAACTAGAAAATATAGTTATGGTGTCAAGTAAATTCGTCCCATAAACAAAAAATGATTTTGATATGAAATGATATTACTTTTAACATAAATTATATCATATGTACATTATGTTACTCATATTTGATGATTTGAATTTCATTTACTGTTGAGAAGGTAAAAATTTTGAATGGCCTTTGGACTTTTTTCTTTGCAAATGTCTTTAACAAAACAGATAAAATTTAAAGGAGATTTGGAAAGACTGGAATTGTTCCAAATAGAACCAAGAACGTATCATCCAGAAATTGAATTGATAACGAAGCATATTTTGATATTCTTCAGGAGCTCAATGATCAATATAAAAAATTGCATTAGAAAGACAAGCACTGAGTAATGAAATATTTTACATGTCATCAGTTAATTTTTTTTTATATATTTAAGAATAGCTTAGAATCAACACTGATCACTTCACTAAATTTTGTAAATACAGTATGGCCGAAAACAATTTTCCTGAACAGTTTGACAATGTGAAAGCTGGCACAATGCGAGATGAATACTTAGGCGATTATTGTATTCGGAACAGGAATGATTGTGAGATTAATCGGTGTTGCTGTGAAAATGGTATTAACTACCGAAGGGAAAGTGTTTATTGTGGAGCACTAGTTTCCATTATCTGCAATAAGCCGTGGCAATAGTCCTAGCCTGCTACATGCTGCTACGGAATTTCGGGAGCGTTTTAACTTTTCAGCAACCACGAACAAGGTTATGCTATCCGTCGTTGATAAATTCCGTCGAACCGGAAATATACTCACCGAACGGAAAGGTTGCACCGGCCGTCCCGTAACAATAACAACGAATGAAAATCACGACTGCTTTTTGAGTAGTTGCCACAACGAAGTTTCCGACGATCGGCAATTAAACAGGACATATGTACAACATCACTTCGACGTATGTTTGAAACCATTAGTGGGTTTCCTTAAAGATATCGACTAGCCAAACATTGAATCCTGTCACTAAAGAAGCAAGAGTCGTGTGTTGTGCTTCCATGTCAGCAATTGTGTATGAGGATCCCGGAATTTTGGCTGTTTGGTTTTCGGACGAGTGTCATGTTCATCTGAATGGCTATATCAATAAACAAACAACCCCATTTCTTGGTTTCGCCCAACCATACATCATTATTGAAACCACTCCACAGTGAACGGGTGACGAAATGGTGTGTGGTCTGTGGAAACAGCATCATTGGTCCGTACTTCATTGAGGATAACCAATAGAACCCAGTGACTGGAATAATCAATTATTAATTACGTAATTAATGAGACCTGTAATGGGCTCATGACGTCAAGTGTACAAAAAGTCTATTCCTGTTCTTTCAACGATTTTTACTGATTACAAATAAAACAACAAATCAAAAAAAATCAAAAATATTAAAATACACACACAACAAAAACAATGGAAAAGTCAGTATTAATCCAAAGTTGTAAATAATGTGAAGCATTAGACCTCATCTTTTCTTTTTTAATAGTTTTTCAAAATTTGGCTTAAATGTGGACAGTTGAAGTCTAATCAGGAGTGGCATCTAACCTATTTCTGTATTTTTTTTTCACAGTGTAGAGCAAAAAAATCCACTTTCATACAAATATGTGGTACATAACGACAAGAAACAAATTGCGTGTTTGAATAAATTTTGATTTTTTTTCTTTTAAGTCACAACAAAATCGTTTAATGAAACATCATTAAATTTTGTCAGTTTGATGTCTGATCGATGAGATTTTCCTCTTCTGAAGAAAGTAGCTCTTTTGGTTTTTCGTTAATATTAAGAGGATTGAAAATTAGGTATTCTCATCTTTCAGTAGAGGAAAGTATTAATTTAATGCCACAGTTATTGATTTTAGATAAGAAAATAATTTCTTTTCTAATTTTATTGTCAATTTCACAGTTCGATTCTGTAAAAAGTCATAGGAAATGAATCTATATTATTGATTTCAACAGCTATGGTCGTCTTGTAACTTTCATAATAACAAGCGTAAGATGTATTTTGTTTTGAAAATATTTAATTTTTTTTTCTTGGAGAGAGAGAAAAAAATCATTCAATTCTGTTATTATTTCCCCCAGATAAACAATTTATTTCAACCACGAAACGGTTCGAAAGCAATCTAGTAATAAAACTGAAATATAATAAAACTAAAACAGAATATGGCGAGCTCTCTCGTAATTGAAACAACTTTACAACAACTCAGTCACACGACAGCCAACTAATTTCAGAATATACCAGCATATCAACGTTTGCTGCCCACATCTTCACAAATAATTTTGAATAATCACAAAGTTAAAAAGTACTTTAAATACATTTTAAAGATGACGAGTTATTTCGAGCAGCCAATGCATGTCTACAAAGAACACAGTGACTACTCGTACATGTTTTATGGACATATTTAATTCGTATTACGGCCCATTACAGGTTCTGTATTCGTATTACTGCCCCTTTCACTTCGCACCATCGCTACGTACATCAACAAATTTCTCCCATCTCATTCCACGAGTCTTCATAAAATCGTGGATACATATAAATACCATTTCTCCTGTTGTATTGGTTTGTACGCTCACAGACATCATATCTTCTACATTATAATTATTGTAATAATAACCTTATAGCACTGAACATACATCCACATCCTTGATGCATGTTTTTATGAAAGTTTCAGAATTTGTAAGCTCTTTCCCTATAGCTTATTTTGCAGAAAGCCATTGTTGCCCTTTCGTTAACCGACAACATTTTCTACATAAAATGTTTTCTTTTGTCAAGAGATTCAAGTTTTCCTTTCAAAAACTTCACATCTTTATTTTTATGTTCTGGGTGGTTCACTTCAAAATGTCTGCACAGTTTAACTGGTGCTAACGAACTACTTGATACGATCTTATTCCATAATATACATCCCACCCAAAACACTTCGCGTAAAATAAGTTGCCAAGACTCACATGCTCATAATGCTTTCACTGTTAAAAAGATATGAGATCTCATGTAGAGCCAAGCCCCTAACTCTACGAGGCCTAACTCTACAAGCCCTAACTCTAAAAACCCTATATCTTGGTCAAAAAGTATGCCTTGGCCGTTTCGTGGCTGTCACACAGACAATCCCATGGAGTTATGTAAAGGATATGGAGTATACCAAGGCACACTTTTTGACCAAGATAGTAGGGTTTTTAGAGTTAGGCATGTACAGTGAGGGGCTTGCCTCTACATGAGATCTGATAACTTTTTAACATTGAAAGCGTTATGAGCATCTTGGAAACGTATTTTACATGAAATGTTTTCGGTGAGATGAAATAGTTTCATGAAACGGCCAAGCCATACTTTTTGATCAAGATATAGGGTTTTTAGAGTTAGGGCTTGTAGAGTTAGGCCTCGTAGAGTTAGGGGCTTGGCTCTACATGAGATCTCATATCTTTTTAACAGTGAAAGCTTTATGAGCATGTGAGTCTTGGCAACTTATTTTACACGAAGTGTTTTGGGTGGGATTTCATTTCTTTTTGTAAGATGAGATCTGATAACTTTTTAACAGTGAAAGCGTTATGAGCATGTGAGTCTTGGCAACTTATTTTACATGAAATGTTTTGGGTGGGATTATCTATTACAACTAAATTTCGTTTTAAGATTATTTAGAAAATGGATTTTCTTTCAATACCCTACTTTTCTGTTTCTCTATGGTCAACTTGTATATACAAGCTGTTTGCACTTTTATAAGAAATCACATTATTACACAGTATTATTTAGGCCGAAGCATTGAGGGTACGACGTATTTCAGATCTTAATAAAATCCAAAGTATAAAAGCTAGATAAATGAAACTTAGCGTATTTCATTAGTATGGTATCTTATCCTGAAAATTTGAGCTCTCTAGTATTATCCAGGCCGAAGCTATGAGGGTTCGATAATATATAACCAGACCCCCGCTTTATGAGGGGTTGGAATGTGAAAGTTACGGATTTCTTAATTTTGTTGTTGTTTGTGTGCTAATCCTAACCTGCATACCAAATTTCAGTTTTCTAGGACTTCAGGAAATACCCTAGAGGTTTTGATGATCATGAGTCAGTCAGTCAGTCAGTCAGTCAGTCAGTCAGTGAGTGACGGAATCGACGTATTTTAGGTATTAATAAAATATAAAGTATAAAAGCTAAATAAATGAAACTTAGCGTATTTCATTAGTCTGGTAATTGCATCATATCCTGAAAATTTGAGCTCTCTAGTATTATCTAGGCCGAAGCTATGAGGGTTCAAAAATACGACGAAACACTTCCAGAAAAGGTACGTAGTGCCCTTCCTGCCTTCGGCTCGTCTTGGCGGGGGCACTGCCGTGCCCCCAGATAAAGCAACAAGACCTTGGAAATTTACGATTTAGCAATGTTCAAGCATCGACAAAAACTCCCTTTTCCTCATCTTTTACAAATGCGAGGCGCACAGAGATGTCTGCAGATTCTTTCTCCCTATGGAATAGTATTAATTTTTGAAACTATTAAAATAAATTTCCCCTATAAATTTTAAAGTATTAATTAGAGCTCAGACGCAAATTTTACCCGTGAATTTACTGAGAGGTATTAAACCCGTGAATTTACTGAGAGGTTTATTAGATTTCTTAAAAAAAAGTAAAATAATTAGTAAATTGAAAGGTGTTATTGAATCTGGGGGCACGGCAGTGCCCCCGTCAAGACGAGAAGAAGGCAGGAAGGGCACTACGTATCTTTTCTCGAGCGTTTCGTCGTATTTTCGAACCCTCATAGCTTCGGCCTGCATAATACTAGAGAGCTGAAATTTTCAGGATAAGATGCAGTTACCATACTAATGAAATACGCTACGCTTCATTTATCTTGCTTTTATACTTTGGATTTTATTAATATTATATATAATTTTTAATGTGTGTGATATTTAAATTCTAATAAAATATATACAATAAAAATACACAATTATTTATAATTAATTTATATTTTTAATTAAATTATTTATAATTGATCTTTCTAATTTATAATTACAATGGATATTTTTTGAATAGTATTTACAATTATTAATTTCAATTGATATTAACAAATTAATATTTTCAATTGATATTTACAAACTAATATTTACAATTGATATTTACAATTAATATTTCAAATAATATTTACAATTAATATTTTGAATTATGTTTCTAATTTATATTTACAATTCATAATTTAATTGAAAATTTATAATCAGAAGAAAAATTTTTTGTTCCCTTTAAAATCAATTAAGTTAATAAATAATTTGTAAACTTATTTTACATTAAGTATATATATTGGGAATGAGAAATGTACTGCTTCGGAAATCCCTGCTTCTATTTAAAAGCTATCCTAACTCTTGAATGTAATTTCCACATGAAAAATTAATTTCTCTTCTCTAAAACAGCAGAGTAATTTCACTATGTGGCTAAAACTAAATGCTTGTTCTGATATACTTCACTATCGCAAACAAAGTAAACACACAACTAGTGAACATTAATATATTTAATGAACAACTCTTGATAACTTGACTACTTCAAGTTTACAAGCATAATAATTCTTGTAGGATCAGTTTATTAATGTCTCTTGGAAAACGTGTCCTTAGCTTCACTATATTTCTAGGCACTGATGATCGGGATTCAACACTATAACTGGAACACTGGAAACAGTCAAAGTTCACTAAATTCGGTTGACGGCGACTTCTAATACACATACTTAAAAGTTCTGGAAACATTTAAAATCAGCATTCTATTAAAACCGCACAAACTGCTGATTTCCTCTGATTCTAACACTGAAGAATTTATTCGGTTATCTTCTTAATTTTTCTATTCTCAACTTATGAATGAATAACTTATTTTCTCGATTCCTATCCTGACGCGCAAATAAAGTAAAGCATTGTGAAAAGTTTTACTTTTCGAATCTTCAAGGAGCAGTCCTAGCAATCCGTTCCGGAATTTTATATTCACCTCACGAAGAATTTGTTGTTCCTCATTTCTTGTCGGTTTCGATTTCCATCAACTTTATATTCTATCGATGACGCTGGCTCACAGCTCTTTCCAATATCTTGAGAGCATTGATCTTGATCATCTTTCACTTCGGCGCATAGCTTTCATATTCCACAGTCGCTATGTAGTCTTCACTCGACGATTGAAACCTATCACTAAACATGCGTCAAATAAATCGAGAACCGTTTCCTTATGAACTCTCCGATAGATCCTTCATATCGTTAAAGGCCTATCTCGTCACCGTCGCCGCACTAGGCTGTTAATTCCAGAGACGCCGTATTTGGCACCTCCACCCCAAGAGACTCCTCGATCGGAACTCCGTCTGATACAGAAAAATACGCTCCTAAGCCCCATATGATATCACGCATCTCGTGCAACAATTAAGTTAACAATCAAAAACGCTCGTACTTCTCATGAAGCCTCTCCGTTCCAGCAATGCACTGTCCGGGTTCTCAGACATGGCAAAATAGCAGACCTTCGATGGCTTAAGTAATTATCTTAATTGGAAAATCAAATTGTCTCAGGAAACTTTTTCGGGTTACAAATTAACACTATAATTTATGATTTAATCAAAATTTAATAAAAATCATCGTCAACAAGATCAATATCTTGCTGATGATGGGAAAATATGTTTTCCTTGAAACCGTCCATGGATGTATTGTATGATTTTTAATTTTTTATTTTTATTAAATTATTTGTTAACTTAATTGATTTTAATGGGAACTGAAAATTTTTCTTCGAATTGTAAATATTCAAATAATCATTAATTGTAAATATAAATTAGAAACATAAATTCAAAATATTAATTGTAAATATCAATTGAAATATTAATTGTAAATATCAATTGAAAATATTAATGTGTAAATATCAATTGAAATTAATAATTGTAAATATTATTCAAAAAATATCCATTATAATTATAAATTAGAAAGAACAATTTTAAATAATTTAATTAAAAATATAAATTAATTATAAATAATTGTATGTTTTTATTGTATATATTTTATTAGAAATTTCTTTATATCTAAAATACGTTGATTTCGTCCATGATTCACTGACTCATGATCATCAAAACCTCTACGGTACTTCCTGAAGTCCTAGAAAGCTGAAATTTGGTATGCAGTCTATGTTTAGCAGTCTATGTTTATGTTTATCTGTAACTTTCATTCTCCAACCCCTCATAAAGGGGGTTCCAGTTCTTTATTATATCTGGGGGCACGGTAGTGCCCCCGCCAGGACGAGCCGAAGGGATGAAGTAGGGAGCTACGTACCTTTTCTCAAAGTGCTTCGTCGTATTTTCGAACCTGGATAATACTAGAGAGCTCAAATTTTCATTTTCAGTTGCAGTTATGCTAAGTTTCTTTTATCTAGCTTTTATACTTTGGATTTTATTAAGATCTGAAATACGTCGTACCCTCAATGCTTCGGCCTAAATAATACTAGAGAGCTTAAATTTTCAGGATAAGATGCAGATATCAGACTAATGAAATACTTTTATACTTTGAATTTTTTTAATGGAATTTTCTGTAATTTTTTAGGATTTAGACTTAATTATTGCGAAGTTAAATCTTAACGACGTAGTTCTATAATAGTATTGCTTAGTAAATAACTACGTAACTCTAAAAACCCTATATCTTGTTAAAAAAAAGTATGACTCTGCCGTTTTATGAAACTATTTCATCCCACTACAAACATTTCATGTAAAATACGTTCCCAAGGTGCTCATAACGCTTACACTGCTAAAAAGTTATCAGATTTCGTGTAGAGCCTAGCCCCTCACTCTCTAAGGCCTAACTCTAGGAACCCTACTACCTTGGTTAAAAAATATGCCTTGGCATACTCTATATCCTTTACATAACTCCATGGGATTGTCTGTGCAACAGCCACGAAACGGCCAAGCCATACTTGGGTGGGATATGTTTTGGGTGGGATATAGGTGTTACTAAAATTGTTAGCTATACTTGAAAAGCCCAACGCAACGTAAGAATATAACGAATAAAATCCATATGAACATAGGTGCGGAAATGCTTTATTCAGATGTTACAGAATAATTAACACCTACATAGGTTATGGTATAATCACAGTTAGGTTAGGTGTTCGAAGGGCCTCCGCTAGCAGCAACACGTGCCTCACACAGTCGTCGTGAGGATTGTTTGACAGGTGTACCTTAATCGTTGTTTACCCAACCAATATGTAGCCACATAATGTTATACAAAGGGAACCGGTGTACTATTTTAGCTTTTTCATATAGCCTCAGAGATAAGAAAAGTGCAGAGGATTTAGGTCGATGGAGCTAAAGGTCTTGGGGTCTCGGTTGCCAGTCCAACTGTCAGGGTAGAGTCTTTAAAGTAGCCCGCACACGAGGGAGCTTTTGGCCGAGTTGCATGTGCAACTTGATGCCTAGAGCGATTTTTTGAGCTGCATGGGCCAAGTTGCATGGAAGTTGCATGGAAAAAAAGCTTCACAGAACAGCGGTGCAACACGGAATGTTGCCTGGAAGCTGCATGGAATTACCCAATCACAGTGCAGCGTTGGAATACGTCACTCGTGACGTCGGCCCAAGGAAGAAACATGGCGTCGAAACATTTTTCCTTCGCTTCAGATGGGCGAATCGCGAATACAGCAAAAATATCAGATTATTTCGAGTTTCTTTCACACATAAATACAGTTTATATGTAAATGCAGTAATTTAATGCGGTAGAATGTAGCATAACGTTTAAAAAACCTAGATTTTTTGAATATTTCACATCGCAAGCGGAGTTTCGCTCATTCACCATTTCCGGAAACTGCCACGTGACGTCATTGTTTCAGTGAGCAATGGATTATTATTGGCTGTTGGTCATTGTTATTCGTGAATCGCATTATTGCCATCAACTGCGATTACATACCGGCTAATAACATTATAAAAATATTTCTCATATGTTTAAAATAAATCACAAATATTTATTTTTGGAACGATATCACAGCAGTATCCTTGACGTCATGTCCAGTGATGTCATTCAAATTCGTAGTATGCTTCGTTTGTTGTCCGCACGGCGGCGCTAACAATGTTGCATCGTTTGCGCCCTGACAGTCGCATGCAGCTTTTTCTGTGCACCTCAATTTCCGCGAGTTGCACAGCAAAAGCTCCCTCGTGTGCGGGTAGCTTAAGATGTTATGGAGCAGTGAGACTGAAATGAGTGGGATACCGTCAGGCGTGAACAATGCATGATGACGGATGTGTAACATAGGCCTGCATTTTTTCTGTTGCATCATGTTTTTCAAGTTTTGATGATGGATTCCTATGTATGTTTGTGCGCTGAATCCAAAAATGACCTTAGTTTCTGTCCGTCACGTCAGATTTTTTTGCAAATCGCAATTTGTCAAAATGTATTGCATATCAAAAAAAATCACAAATAAAAGACATACTGATATATTTAAATAGATAGGAAGTGCTGGTTTATGATGAAAACGAATTGTTTTCATAGGGCATTCTGTACACTTAAAATAACGGTAAGACAATATAAAATTTGTTCTCCAGAAAATTAAGTACGGCGATCATAAGTGGATCAGGTGTAGTGATCTCAAAGTAATATCGATAATTCTTGGACAGTATGGCGGGTACACAAAGTTTCCTTGTTTTTTTAGGTGAGTGGGTTAGTGAGACAGGAAAAATCATTGGAAACAGAAAGATTGGCCACAAACAAGCTGCATTGGAACCTGGAGTAAAAACTGTGCTTCAAAAACTTCTCATCGAGTCGACGAATGTTCTCTTTTCATCTCTATATATTAAATTAGGCTTGATGAAGCAATTTGTGAAAGCCTTACCAAAAGATGGTAAATGTTTCCAGTACATTTGTAACAAATTTTCAGGCTTGTCAAACGCAAAACAGAAAGAGGGTGTCTTTACGGGTCCGAACATTAGAAAACTTTGCAAAGATGGAAATTTTGAAAAAGAAATGGAAGTTGCTGAAAAAGAAGCCTGCATCGCCTTTAAAGACGTAGTAACCAAGGTTCTGGGCATCAAGTAGGATCCGAATTTCAAATCTACCGTTGAGACTATGCTGCAGAAGTACCAAAATGTAGGCTGTTCCATGACTTGTAAGGATTATTTCCTATATTCACATTTGGACTGAGAATCTGGGCGCTGTTAGTGAAGGACGGGTGAGAGATTCCATCAGGACATCAAAGAAATGGAAAAGTATTACCAAGGAAGATGGAATACTACAATGATGGCGGACTATTGCTGGATGTTGCACCGAAATGCACGGAAAAGCCTGAAACAGAGCATGGCTGTTCCAAAGAGACGTCGACACAACGACTAAAATCGTTAGTTTCTTATTTTCTATATTCTATGATATTATGTCTATTATAAGCCGCAAAATATTATGTTTTATACGTAACAAACCTATTTCACTCTGTCATTAAGTCTCATATTTGTGATATTTTTCGACATATACTACATTTGGCAAATTGCGATTTGCAAAATATTCTGACGTGATAGAAAAAAACTAAGGTCATTTTTAGATTCAGCGCACAAACATACGTAGGAATCAATCATAAAAAGTTACAAAACAGAACCATCGCAGGCTGGTGTAATGGGAGATCCTCCAGCAATGCAGGTGAGTTGGTTTCTGTTCAGTCTAGTAGGCAGCAATGGATATCCAAGGAGATGATCACAGATAACACCAGTTCAGTCGTATGACATTGAATTAGAAGTGTTATTGGTGTCTTGTCTGTATGATAGTGTGTTTGTATCGGCCCAGTGATGTCAGTTCTGGAAGTTCATAATGACATCCTGGCTGAAGCATGCTTCGTCGGTGTAAAGTATATATTATTGCAATGTATGTGTATCAAACTGTTGTAGATACTATTCGGAAAACCTGATATACAGATGGAAATTCGCTGGCGAGAAAGCCCTTCACGTACTGTTGTTGCAGGAACACTGTGTACAATTTGTTCTGACATGCCTTCTGTTGCGGAGACCTGTCTAGTACAGTACTAGTACACCATAGCCAATGTATGAATGAATTATTGAAATAAAGCATTTCCTAACCCATGTTCATACTTGTATAATATATGATTAATGTAAGTTTTTAATCGTTCACTAGAGTAAAGATAAGCAACTAACCAGAAATCAAACCATTATTTTTTCAAGAACATTATATTCCAGACACATTGAAGCTATCATTGTTTTGATTTTTTTTTTCAGAAATTCATTTTTATATAGAAATGGTTTACATACAAAATAATTTACTTGTATTAATAATTTATCTTATACTCTAAACCATTCTTAAGTTCTGTTAATGGTTTTGAATTTATTTAGAAGTGTCTTTAGTGGTTTATTGCTAGTATTACTAACTTACATGGAAGAAGCATGATCAAAATATTTAAATATTTAATTTTTATATCTTGTGATCTAATATATATATATTTTACTGCGAAAAAAAAGGTTTATGTTCATAACCAAGAAGATGATCCCAGAACTTTGGATCCAAACATCTTTGTCGAAACGAAAATAAATAGTTACGGAACTTGGAATCTCCATATTTCAAAGGTAACTGTAAATGTTATAGTTCATATATTTTCAAATAATGGGTAATTTGTTTATTTAAAATCTTCGCTTTGCTTACAAATTACTAGACAATAATAAAACATTAGACTTTCAACATTGCCTTTCAAAAAAAAAAGATAACTGACATTTAAAAGTATAATAATCGTCGATCTTACAGATGTAACCTGTATACTTCTGCCCACATGCAAGCACGTCTGTCGACATTAATCCTACATCGAAATACAGACAGAAATGGAAAGAATAGGAGTAGTGTACCGTAATGTTTAGGGTCAAATTTCGTTTGTGCTTGGTCAAATAGAGAATGAAGATGTGGTTTCCAGATCTTAGTAACCAGATCTCTCATGTATTTCCTTAAAGGTACTTGGATCGCAAGCCCTGATTTATTTGGAACGAGCGCGAACTCTGTGCAGTCACAACCCCCATCAGCCCTAATTATGCTTCTATCGTGAGCGAGATAATACATAAGACTAAAGATGCCAAGACCTTCTGTATCATTGATGTGACGAAAGCTTATGACAGATCCCCGATGAATAAGACACTAGCAATAAAGTTACGGTCAGTGTGAGAGATCTCGGCATTTCCTGTGAGAATGGTTCTGCAGCGCTCAATAGTTTTGAATGAAATGTTCAGTATAAAATGGCATTCTTTTCTAGTGAGAGTTGCATACGATCTATCCGTTGCCACTGAAGAATAATATGTTTTAGTTTCGAATTTCGTTTTTTTTTTCTTCATCACCATGACGACTCCAAAATGTTGCCTCTCTCAAGGGGAAAGCAACTCCGTCTAACCCGTGCAACAGCATCAGATTAAACACTTACTTTGATAGTGCAAGATACCATTAGTCTTAGTAAAATACTATCTTCGTAAGTGAATAGCTAAATGCATAAAGATAGTACTAATATTTTGCAGAAAACAAATATTCAATTCTTCACCAGCACGGAATCTTCTACTAACAAGATAACGCACGTCCTCACAAAGCCCTGTTGAAGGCGATTGGAAGAGCGGCTTCATACGACTTGACGTTGTATTCCTGAGGTGTAAACTTAGCTGCCACGAAAAAAATATTATTCCTCAGGAACAATCAAAATAAAAAAAAATACTAGTGGGGAAACCACGGATCTTCAAAAAAACGTGATCAAATTGACAAAAACATGAAAAAAGGAAAAAACTGTAGTAGATTAAAAAAAATTAACTTGAAATATAACGCTGTCGATAGGATGGAATTTTGAACACTATCGAAGCAATTAGTTCATATTTTCCGTGTGTAACTGGACAATTTATAAATTTTGGTAAAAAAAAAAAACCACACATATATAAAACACCACATCTAAATATGCATAAAATTTTCAGATCCGATATGGCCTCCTTTCTTAACCTACAGCATAATGTCTGGGGCTCAATATACATATGGGAAATCATTTAAATCAATCCGCAGAGGCCTCTAGATTTTCAACCAATGGACTGTCTTATTCCTTGAATGGGGGACGATCTGGATGATGTGACTATTTCCTTTGTAAAAGCATGGGTTATTGATGGATTCAACCAAATATATACAACCAGTTTGACGATCTGGTGTTAGAGATGTTTGGCAATGGGAATATTAATCTATTGGTTAATGAATATGCGACTGTAATATCAGTGTGTTGGAAAATTTTTTACTTGGTTATGGAAAATAGGGTGGTTTGGAAATGGAATGGTTATGCTTTTATTGTTATTACTCTCTTTTTCTTTTGAATTGTATATATTAGAAATATTGTATCGAATTACTTTCTTTTATGAATGTTTAAGGATAACATTGTCTAAAAATCAATTGTAGATTTTAGTGACATGTCTATTGAATAATTGACTGGTTAATCATGCTTCAAAAGCGTTTTGTATAAATATTGTAATGAAATTCTTTTTTTACATAAACTGGAGGTGAGGAGATGAATGGTAACACACCATTAGAAGCTGTTGGTTTACGATATGGTTCTGTAAGAAGGATACCTTCATCCAAAAAAAAGAGTTCCAAAAATTTCATTTTTTTTCTTTCGATTGTTTCTCTACTCTAAACTGTAAATCAGGATGGATCATAGTAAATTGCTGTTTAATAATCATCTTCATTAAACATCTTCATTATTTATTTTTGCTATAACAAAAATATCATCAACACATCGTTGATAAAAATAAAATGTGACTGTGGAAATTAACAAAAAAAACTCATTCTCAATAAATTGCATAACTATCTCTGCATAGAAGCCTGACGAAGTGAGGCTCATAAATAAGCCGCAATGTTGGTGTACAACTGTATTTTCGACGATTAGGTACTGATTCTCCATTAGAAATGTAGTAAGGTCCATTATTAAGTCTTTTGTGCATTGATCTGCAATAAGTAGGCTATTGAGTGCTTGTATCAACAATGCATGTGAAATTGACGTAAAAAGATCTACACAATCAATAAAAAATAACTAAAACAGATAAACGGATTTGTTAATGATTAGTCCTTCTAAGTTTTGACAGGATTCATTACTGTTTTTAAAAAATCCCACTGAATTTTGGCTACATGGTTTCAGAAATTCAGCCAACTATTTGGATACGTTGTGGAGTATTGACTTCTGACAATTAATAATGGGTCTACATGGGAACATTCCGTTTTGATTTTTTGGTTTGTGTGTTTTAGGAGTTACTTTCATAATATGAAGCCCAGTATCATCATTACAAAACCTTTTATTTACCGTGATACTATCCAATTATGTTCTACGCATATTCTTTTTATCTTTTTCTTTATATTTCTTTGGATCTCGTCTTTATATAAATTGATTATTTTGTATGTTCATATATTCTTTAAGCATTGTAAGATAAGTGTCAGTATTTAAAAGAATCTTACTTCAATAAAAGAACCTTATTTCCTTTATCTGACTGCTTTTCTTAAAGTACAACGTGGCCATAAAATAACTTTCCCTGTTTGCAGGCATCTGCAGGGAAAACTAATAAACGGAATTAAACCAAAATTCAGGTATAGTCTATTGAGGTCATGGGGAGAAGAATTCTGCAAAAAAAAAAAAAAATGTAGTATCAAAAGTCGCCGATAGGCGAAAATTCGGCGCTGCTGTCTCTCTAAACGCAGATTATGCAAATTTTATAATCTGTAAGTGACAGCAGGGCTACTCAGTCCTTTTAAAAAGGGAAGAGCGAATGTTCAGTTAAGCAGTTTGTCGATTGACTGTTGAGTTCTACTCGATATGTGGCCTACCTTACCTCAAAGTGCGTTACTTGTAAAGCTGTTTTACACTAAAGAGACTCTTCTGGACTTTCGAAGGCTTAATAACCTATCTAAAGGTCCAATGTTCTCTGTAGCACTGCGAACTATGATTCACAAATTCGTGGAAAAGTCATACATTGGATGCAATATGCTGTACACAAGAAAGGTCAGGACATTGAAAATGTTGTACGTAGTCCAGAGGACCCTAATGACTGATTAATATCGGTAATGTTGATGACAGATTGGTAACAAACAATTGATGATTAATTGATTGTTTAAAGATTATTGTGTTGTTTCAGAGCGTTTTCTGTGAGTCTCAAGCTCCATTCATTTCTATATGTTTATGAACTTTCGTAATCCTTTTCGGTTGCGTTCATTTTAATTATTTATCAATTTACTGGTTCCGATAGTGCCAAATTGTCTCCTATCGGCGACTTTTGGTACTATTTTTTTTTTTTTGCATAATTCTTCTCTCCATGCCATCAATAGACTATATGTGAATCTTCGTTTCATTCCGTTCATTAGTTGTCGCTGCAGATGCCTCCAAACAAGGAAAGTTATTTTATGACTACCTTATACTTTTTTTATGAATGTTTCAGGATACCATTATCTATTGTAGATATTAGTGTTCAATATAATATTTCTAATATCTACAATCCAAAAGAAAAAGAGTTATAACAATAAAAGTAATAACAGCTATAATTGAGTCAAAAGGAGGAAGCAAAAAGGAATGTATAATTGCGACAGGGTTGATGCTTCTCCCCTGTGCTATTCAATATCTTTTCGGATAAAAAGATAAAGGAAGCTTTTGATTGCGAAGAGGATATGGGTAGCAGTATTGGAGGAAGAAGAATAAAAAGCGTTAGATTGGCGGATGATTTGGCTATTTTAGCAGAGAGTGAGGAAGATTTAGAACACTTGCTGAAAAGATTTGGAGAAGTCTGTCTTAAATTTGGAATGGAAATTAACGCTAAGCAAACAAAAGTGCTGCGAGTTGCCAGAAATGCTGAAAATGTATGTGTTAAATTAAATGGAGAAAAGGTGGAACAGGTTAAGCAATACAAATATTTGGGAAGTATAATTCAAGAAGACGGTAGATGTAACATAGATATTAGAGATCGAATTCGTAAGGGTAAATTTGCATTCTATAACAGAATAAACTTGTTCACAAATCATATGGATATTGATTTAAGAAAAAGACTTATAAAATGTTACATTTGGAGTATATCCTTGTATGGTTCAGAAACTTGGACTCTGAGAAAGAGAGATGCTGAGATGCTGGAAGCATTTGAACTGTGGCTATGGAGGAGGATGGAGAAAATTAAATGGACGGACAAGGTGACTAATGATGAAGTTCTGGAAAAAATAGGGGAATGGAGAAGTTTATTAAAGAATATTAGTAGAAGAAAAAAGAACTGGATTGGTCATGTGCTGAGAGGTGAAAATCTCATGAAGGAAGTATTGGAGGGGAAGATTGAGGGAAAGAGACCAAGAGGAAGAAAGAGAAAAATGATCCTGGATGACCTATTGGTTACAAGTGGATATCAAGGTCTGAAGGAGGAGGCAAGAGACAGAACAAGTTGGAGGAAGAGACATTGCTGACCTTATTTGCTGCTTGCCATTGGACCTGTCTACGACAGAACACTGATGAATAACAATAAGAGCATAACAGTTCCATTCCCTTACCATCCTATTTTCCATAACCAATTAAAACAATTTTTAAAATCACTAATATTGTAGGGATTATTATAGTTTTTATTATCTTAAATACTCTAGTTTTATTATTATCTTACTATTCTACTTGTTTCATTATTCAATCATTGTATATTCTAAAATTTTCAGTTAACTTATTTGTTTATTTTCAAATCTTAAAACGGCTGGTGG